>JXCR01132967.1:0-16520 GCA_002079205.1 Phalaenopsis hybrid cultivar
GGTGGTACAGTACTCGTGGTTAGCTCGATTATCCAAACTGTAGGAATCAATGGGATCAGTTTAACCCCATTTTCTTTAAATTAAAATACATAATTTCTAAACATTATATTACGCTAAATTAAACCACACACAGCCGCATGGCGACCGACAATGACCTTATTCCACGCCTCCTCGATTGTCACCTCGTGATATGTTGTTGACTCATTGGTAGTGAGTAACAACAATTCATCAAGATCCATTTCTATTAGTGGTGTTTTCGCATAGACCTCGGCAAGTGAACGAAATTTCTTGGGAGCATCTTCGGTTGTGGATCTTCCCGAGCTCTCTTGTTGTCGTTGAGAGTTCGGCGTGACCACTGGTGTCATTGGCGAGGTTGAACCTGCTACTTCTCCGCCATCTTGTAAAATTCCGAACTCCATAGAATTTTGTACGAGCTCGTCATCATCGTTGCACCATTCCCACTTCTTCTCCTCTTTAAACACTGTCTCTGCTCACAAGAATTTTTCTGCATGATGGATCGAGAAATTTGTGCACCTTACTTCCGTCTTCGACGCCAAAATACACCATTGCTTGACTTCGATCATCGAGCTTCTTGAGATGTGGACCTGCAACCTTCACATGTGCGGTACATCCAAACACTCTCAAGTGCTTCAAATGAAGTCGTTTGCCGAACCATGCTTGGTAAGGGGTAAAATCTCTTAGCACCTTTGTTGTCAAGCGGTTCAAGAGATACACCGCATGTCGTACCGCTTCTCCCCAAAGGTTAGTCGGGACTTGCATGCTCTTAAGCAAGCTTCTCGTGGTGCCCATCACGGTGCGATTTCTCCTCTCCACCACACCATTTTGTTGAAGTGTGTACGATGTCGTGAGGTGACACTCGACTCCCTCTTCTTTGCAGAACTCCGCAAACTTCTGGGAAGTGAACTTGCCACCTCGATCAGTTCTCAAAATCTTCAACTTGTACTCCGACGTGCTCTCCACGAGCTTCTTGAACTTCTTGAATGTTTCAAAAGCTTCTCCTTTTTCTTTGAGCATCTACACCCACATCCAACGACTATAATCATCAAGTAAAAAGAAATACTTGTTACCAGCGAGTGATTTCGGAGTGATCGAACCACACAGATCCGCGTGCACAAGTTGTAGAGGGTGCTAGGCTCAGAAGTTGGCTTGGGCAGGAAACGACAGTCTTGTTTGCTTTGAAATCATGCAACTCTCACACACTTGGTTGGGGTGTGTGATCTTAGGCAGCCCTATGGCCATCTCCTTCTCCCCCATCATTTTGAGCGCATAAAAGTTTACATGCCCAAGTCTCGCATGTCATAACCCAAGTCGGATCTGCTAGTGATGCTAATAGAGAAACGGGTTGGCTGGTCTCGAGGGAAATCTTGTACAACCGATTTGGCGATTTTTCCACCTTCATCAACAGGGAGTCATTTTGGTCGAACATCTTCAAGAACGAGCCGACTAAGGTAATCGTGTTGCCTTCTTTTGTCATCTGACCGAGACTTATGATATTACTTTTTAATTTCGGAATGTAATATACCTCGGTCATTAAACGTTGATCGCCGTTTTTGCATACAAACAGGATGGTTCCTCAGCCCTTGATCTCGATGAGTGAGCCGTCTCCGAACTTCACATTTTTGGTGATCTTCTCGTCGAGCACATTGAACTTGTCATGTGGTTGTTTGCTCCATTGTCAAGATACCATACGTCGGTGTGATTGTACTCCTCGCCACTTGCGAGGAGGTTCGTTTTGACTTTTTCTTCATTGAGCAACACCCTCTCTGGTTCCTCCTTGGACGATTCTTGCGTGAACTCTTTGAGGTTTGTGTCCTCGTCTTCGGACAAGGGATTCACCACTCCCTCGGCAAACATCAACGCTAGCTCCTCATCAAGGAGGCTAGTAAGGTTTGCTTCCTCTTCGACATTCTTGCTACGACATTCAGACGCGTAGTGTCCGTACTTTTGACAATTGTAACACTTCACTGTGCTCTTGTCTTTGCGGGGTTTGATGACTTCTTGTAGAGGTGAGCTTTCTCCGCCTCGACCTTGCCCTCGTCCCCGCCCTTTGCCACGACCTCGGCTATNCTGTCATGTAGTTGCTTGCTCCATTGTCAAGATATCATACGTCGCTGTGATTATACTCCTCGCCACTTGCGAGGAGGTTCGCCTTGAATTTTTCTTCATTGAGCAACACCCCCTCTGGTTCCTCCTTGGACGATTCTTGTGTGAACTCTTCGAGGTTTGTCTCCTCGTCTTCGGGCAAGGGATTCGCCACTCCCTCGGCAAACATCAACGTTGGCTCCTCGTCATGGAGGCTAATAAGGTTCGCTTCCTCTTCGGCCTTCTTGCTACAACATTCGGACGAGTAGTGTCCGTACTTTTGATAATTGTAACCCTTCACTGTGCTCTTGTCTTTGCGGGTGTCGAGGTGAGTCTTCTCCGCTCGACCTTGCCCTCGTCCCCGCCCTTTGCCACGACCTCGGCTATTTCCACCATTGTCGCCGCTACTCGACGATCCGGAAGAAAAATCGGCTTCTCCGTTTTTCTTCATTCGGGACATCCATTCTGCATGCGTGAGCAAGAGGTGCTTCTCCTCCTCTTGGTCTCCGTAGCCGCGAAGTCTCTCTTCGTGGACTTTGAGACGACCGACGACCTCCTCGACGGTCATGTTTTTGAGGTCACCGAATTGTTCGATCGCAGTGATGATCTGCACGTATTTTTGTGGTACGGCTCGAAGGAACTTCTTGACGACGAAGATCTCCACCTTCTCTACCAACGAGCGGATGCCTGTCACAATGGACGTCAATTTCATGGCGAAATCGTCCACCGTCTCTCCGTCCTTCANAACTTTGAGACGAACGACGACCTCCTCGACGGTCATGTTTTTGAGGTCACCGAATTGCTCAATCACAGTGACGATCTGCATGTATTTTTGTGGTACGGCTCGAAAGAACTTCTTGACGACGGAGATCTCCTCTACCTTCTCTCCCAACGAGCTGATGTCTGTCACAATGAACGTCAATTTCATGGTGAAATCGTCCACCATCTCTCCGTCCTTCATGCGGATCGCCCCAAAGTGAGTCCTCAGGGTCTGCACTTTCGCCTCCTTGACCCGCTCCACGCCGACATGCATCGTCTTTAGTGTCTCCCATGCTTGCTTGGAGGAATTCTTCTCTGCCACCATGAGAAGAACTTCCTCTGGCAGCGCTTGATAGATGGCAGCGAGGGTCATTCTATCCTTACGCTCTTCGACCTCGTCTTGCTCCACGGCGTCCCACACTCCTTAAGCTTGTAGGTTCACACGCATCTTCAACGCCCACACCGAGTAGTCACTCTTCGTGAGTAACGGATAAGTGAGCATTACGGTCCCTTTTCTTCCGATCTTCATTACTGCCATATCTTCTATGATAGCTTTGCTTGGTGACGACATGTCCTTCGGCTAACTTGGCTCTGA
Organism: Phalaenopsis hybrid cultivar; assembly: GCA_002079205.1. Taxonomy (NCBI): domain Eukaryota; kingdom Viridiplantae; phylum Streptophyta; class Magnoliopsida; order Asparagales; family Orchidaceae; genus Phalaenopsis; species Phalaenopsis hybrid cultivar. The sequence continues at coordinate 3,458 of JXCR01132967.1, forward strand.
TATCAAATGTTGGTTCCAATTTAATGGATCGCTAAAGAACAAATTGAAAGAAAATGAGACTAGACTTTTGGGAATTCTCTTTGTATTATTTTGAAAGAGGAAATGATACAAGTTTGGAGTGTGTCTAANCGGGTCTGCATTTTCGCCTCCTTGACTCGCTCCACGCCGAAGTGCATCGTCTTTAGTGTCTCCCATGCTTTCTTGGCGGAATCATTCTCTGCCACCGTGAGAAGAACGTCATCTGGTAGCGCTTGATAAATGGCAGCGAGGGTCATTCTACCCTTATGCTCTTCGACCTCGTCTTGCTCCACGACGTCCCACACTCCTTGAGCTTGTAGGTTCACACGCATCTTCAACGCCCACACCGAGTAGTTACCCTTCGTGAGTAACGGATAAGTGAGCGTTACAGTCCCTTCTCTTCCGATCTTCATTGTTGTCATATCTCCTATGATAGCTTTGCTCGGTGACGACATGTCCTTCGACTAACTTGTCTCTGATACCAAATGTTGGTTCCAATTTAATGGATCGCTGAAGGACAAATTGAAAGAAAAAGAGACTAAACTTTTGGGAATTCTCTTTGTATTATTTTGAAAGAGGAAAGAATATAAGTTTGGAGTGTATGTCTTACATTGCAGCACAACACCCAATTTATACTAACCAATGCATACCGAAAAAAAGAAAATGTACACAATAAAGGCAAAGAGAATTGTCGGTATTAAAAGCAATCAATTCACGTTTATTTTAAGACCTATATTTATTTCACTAATTGTGCAATCCATTCATGCCTATTATAAGACCAATAATTGAGTTATCAATTCATGCCTATTATAAGGCCTATATTTATTCTACTAATTGAGTAATCAATTCAAGATTAGACTCACAAGCGCTTCATAAGCCAGCTCGAAGCTCGGTTTGATGAAAAGTGCATGAATTTAAATCCATTTTCATAATTGGCGATGCATACCTATTAAGATTTGATTTAAGTCCCATTTTACGCAGCGGTACAACTGCGAGACATTTTCAAAACGCCGATACGGGTGTTTGTTTTCTCTGTCTTCGTTGCATTGCGGGATAAACTGGTTTTGCTTTTGTAATACACGCAACCTGCGGGTTCGATCCCGTGTCCCGCGTTCAGAGAAAATTGTTTATGGCTCTGCCCTCCCGTGCCCTCCGATGGTGTTATTGGCGGTGTTATAAGCTAGGTTATTTTTGTGTTATTGGTGAGATGTCGCGGTGTTATTCGCGTCCTTTGCCAGAGTCAGTGTTATTCGAGTTATTTCGCGTCAGTATTCAGGTGTTATTGCGGTGTTATTACCTAGATTTTTTGTGCTATTTATAAGTTATGATGTGTTATTCGGGTCTTTTGCCCGAGTCAGTGTTATTCGAGTTGTTTTTCAGAAGTATTTAGGTGTTATTGTTATTAGCTAAGTTTTTTGATGTTATTGCTGAGTAATGTGGTGTTATTCGAGCATTTTGCCAAAATGGGTGTTATTCGAGTTGTTTTGCGATAGTATTAATGGACAATTAGTTTTACGCCAATAAAGAGTACTTTTAATCAAAAAATATATATGTTCATTATTTATTATTTTCATAAGTATGCTAAAATTTTTCTTGGAAGATTTGCATACATAACCCTCAATTTTTATATATTTACATATCTAACACCTAAATTTTAATTTTTACATACCTATCATCTTTTTTTATGCATGCTAAGCTATATTTCACTTTTTGAAAAATAAAATGATGATATAAATTTTAAAAATTAGTAATCAAATAGATAATTTAATTTACTACATAATATTTATCCAGGATAATAAGTTAATTTAAGTTACTATATAATATTTATCCATAATAATATTTCACCTTATTTCTTATCCAGTTTAATGTGTCGGAAATGCTAGCTTACTTGTTAGAATTGCTACTTCAAATTGCAATATGGGAGAGGGTTTCGTAGCGAACTACTTGCTGATCATGATGCTTTACATCTATTGATTATACTGTGGAGAGGTTGCGGTGAGTACTTAGAGGGAATTGAGTGTGGCGAAGATGAGATACAAAGAGAGTAATTTTATGCAACTAATCGATTAATTTAATTTTTTTTTTTTTTTAAGTAATCTTGGTACTCTCTCTAAACTGAGGTGTGTCTCTTTTTTTATACTGTTAAGAACTGGTTATTTATTTCTAAAGTATCTAATTTATAGTTATGATAGTTTTGTTGTAAACAACAATACTGCACAAAGACAGAATTATCATTTATCTAAAAACAACTGCAAATCAGTCGTTTTTCAAATGCACAAGCCAAAATGACAGTCAACTTATCCGGATCAGCTGCTGATCAGCAGCTTATCTGGATCAGTTATTTATCAGCAGATTATTAATAATCTGCAGCTGTCTCAAACAGAGCCTTACTGAATGTCCAGTCATGCTAGAGTGATACATGAGTAGTTAGATTTTTTTTTTTTTTGGCAGAAATCATTTCTCAACTATAGTCATGTTATTTAAGTATACTTTTGATCTATATTAACATTATCTATCCATCCAATGCACATTGCAGAACCAATGTTTTTTAGTGCAGAACCGTATTTCTTTGGTTTACTTTCAGTAGAGGGAACGACGTACCAAATTTGTCAAGACGTACAAATTCACTTCACATGGATATAATAGTTTTTCTCACTCTATGTTTCTAGTTTCTCGCAGATCCACTTTCTACAATCCCATTTCTATCACACATACCATAGCTATAAAAAATTTTCAGTAATGACATTCACTGAGATATGTTAGTTAGGTGATTGGCAAAGTGAAAATATATGATAAAAAAGAAATTGGTATTTCACTCAATAAATTTATTCTAATTATGAGGATAATTTTGAAAAGTAAATCATAATCAAGATAACCAAAGTTCATAAAAATACTAATAATTCAAGTTTCATTGCATTACAAGAACCAAAATTAAATTTCTGCTAAACGGTGCGCGAAAAAAAATCTTTAAAACAAATAAATAGTTAAAATTTAAATTTGTAACATGGAAAGCTTAGATTAATCCAATCTCCCCTATTATTTATTCTATCTTCATCATATCCATGTGAAGTGAATTTGTAGCCCTTGATTTCTTCTTGCATCTCCTTGGACTAATCTTCTTATTTGTCAAGATTTACAACTCAAAAATTTTAAATTCTAACAAATACATTTAAGCTAACTCGTTCGTAAGCAGCATTTTTAACTTCAATCAATTAAAATTTTTCTTCATTAAAACCTAAGTAAAAACTTGACATTCAGAGTATAAGCACCTATATTCCCATGAAGGAAAGGTTGTTTCACTATGTAGCATCACCTTAAAGCAAGAAACTCTGCTAAGCAATCTTGTGGTAGTGATGCTCGCCTGTGAGGAGTGCCGGGAGTTATGGCCTCATATTGTCTTATGTGAGCACCTAGGAGAGTATCATGCTTGTCTCTAACAATATTCTCCTTTCCTACGATACCAGCTTTCTACCATGAATGGTTTTAGAATCATAAATATCAATATTAAAAATAAAAAAAGGCATAACATTCAATGGAAAGAAAGTTATCCATACTCGAAAAAAATTTAAAAAAACTAGGATATTCTTTACATATCTCGGGTCTATATTGTTCAAAGTGATGTCAATATAGATGGGGATGTTATAAGTATAATACAAGTTGGTTGGTTGAAGTGGAGGAATGCATCCGGCCTATTGTGCGATAGAAAAGTATTGTTTTGACTTAAAAAGAAAATTTTATAAGATGGTGGTGAGACATGTGATGTTTGATGGCGCAGAATGTTGGTCTCTAAAAAAGAAGCATAAAACTAAGTTAAGTGTTGCTAAGATGAGAATGCTTAGGTGGATGAATGACTTGACACTTAGAGATGAAATACGAAACAAATGTATCCGTGAAAGGGTTTGTGTAGCTCCAGTGGCAAACAAAATTAGAGAGAGTTGTCTTAAATGGTTTGGTCGCATTAAACGTCGACCATCTATGATCCGGTTAGGAAAGTGGATGTTTTAGATTAGACTTATGCTAAGAGAGTCAAAGGTAGACCTAAAAATACAATACTTGGGCATATTGTATAAATAATGATCTTAACTTATTACGTATACATGGAAATATGACGCTAAATAAGACACAATGAATAAAAAGGAATCATGTAGCCGACCCCACTTAGTGGAATAAAGGCTTGTGTTGTTATTGTTGTTGTTGTAGGATATCTTTTAGATTTCTCAATACTTTCTGCAGGAATACCTTAAGAACATATAAAAGTGATAGAGTTTTGCATGCATTTAAAATGGATTGAAAAGGCATGAAAAATTTTTAATTAAAAATGCTTTAAAAGAAGTATTCAATGTTACATTGGACCACATAAGCATTGATTATATAACCATTCATGTTAAAAAATTATTAGTGTAAATGCATTGATTATTTAATTTAATAAAAATTTTAAGTCATTATTAGTCTAATCAGTATTAGTTACTAGTTGTAATATTTAGTCAATTACTCTAATTTGTTTTAGCCAAATTAAGGTTTATTTATTTTCTAATTAGTCTGGCTTAGCACCAATCAGCATAATTTGACCATAATTAATCTATAAATTAGCATCATAATCATTTATTAACTACTTTGATTAATCCATATATCAATGACTTCTTGTATGTTTCATTAGCCTAAGTTTAAAAGCATTAATTATCACAGCAAAACCATAAATAGCTAACCAATAAATTTCCTAACTCAGTAATTTTATCTTATTCAAGATCCACCTGTTAAACTTAAATATAAACTCTTAACAACATAAATTAAGTCCTGCTTAATCTAATTCATAACTCAATTCAATCTTAATTAGCTTAAGCTAAGGCCTGTTCAGTAATTACTCAATTAGAATCCAACTAAATCACTAATCAAACTACCAGTTTAAAACCAACTTAAGTTCTAATGCGCACTAATTAATAATATAAATATTCAAACCGTTTTCAAGCAATACCAACGAAATTTGATGAACTCGAATATACATGATGCAGTAAAATCGGATTTACTAAAATTGAATATACATAATGGATGTATTAAAACTTAACGTATAAACCAGGCAAAAAATAATTGATATTTTCACTGAATAAAATTGGTAACAACCTAAACGAAGATATGGAACCCAACTCAGCATCTTTCCGTTTCCGTGGAATCTACTGCTTTATTTTTACTCCAATTGAGCATTTTCCGCAAATTTAAAAGAGATTGCCCTCTACTACAAGCTAACTCATCCGATTTTCTTCCGGAAATTAAAAACATAAAAGGAGTAAAAATCGCAAGCCCTAGAAATCCTTAAGAAGTATCTAAACTGGATGAAAACCAAAAAAATAAATAACAAATACTTTATTTCAGCCCAGATGTTCAAAGAAACCAAGCAAAAGATATGAAAACTTCATCCAAAAATCGAAAGACCTTTAGAAGTAAATAGTGTAAACAATACCAATAAATGATGCGAAGAGGATGGAAACGAGTTGCCAGTTCCTATCAGTTAGGGATTAGGAAGAATAATTTGAGCTCCCTGCGTCCCTAGAGCACGCAATTCGAATCATCTCCGGGAGCACGGAAGCGTTTTGTCCTAAATCCCTAACACCTGCTTTTGTTTGGCTGCAAGTAGGATTCAACTAGTAGGACTGTAGGATTTAGAAATTCTGAAAATATTAATTGAAGGTTTGCATACATAACCCAAGTCTTATCAAATTACATATTCAACGCTAAACTTCAAATTTTATTTATATCTCATTTTATTTATGCATAAGAACAACCATCTCACTTCTTAAAATTTTAAATTATGAGATTTTAATGATATTAATGTAAAAATTAAAATTTAAATGTTAAATAGGAAAAACATAAGAATTAATTGGTATGTATGTAAATGCTCTAATATAAATTTAATTTTATATATTAAGAATATAATTATTAAATTAAATTAAATTTTATTTTTTTAATAATATTAACTATATACTAATTAATTATTAATAATTTTTTGAAAATGATGATAAATTTATATTTTGACAAACTTAAAAATGTATAAGAAAAAAATCTAATTCAACAAAATATAAAGTTAAGAAGATTAAAGGGTTATATTTTGCTTTTCAGACCCCTATTATAGTTGTGTTTGTAGAACTGATTTCTTGCTACTTTCTAGAAATTTTTATTGTTGATAATTTTTTTTTTTAATCTGACGTATTAAAATATGGTGGTTATCAGAAAATTAAGATCTAACTTTTTGAAATCTAAGTAAATTTATACTAACTTCAACTTTACAGCTACTTCTTCAAACAACTACTTCTTCCTCCAAATAAACCATAAAATCATTTAATATAAATCTAAACCACCAACATGTTTGCACTGCAAGAATCCCTCTACAATCACCAATAATCCCTGCAAGAGCAACTCCCATCCCGAAAATGGTGAAACCGAGCACTATCCCTTACAATAATCACCCTCTTCTCTACCTTCGCAATAAGCTTAATCGCCGAATGGCAATCCACACAAACCCTCAGATTCTTCTTCACGATAACCGGCTTCCCCACCGGCGAGCTTATCAGAGCGAACGCCACCGCGATTCTCTCACTGTGATGTCTCAAAAGCCTCTCCTTTTCGCTTTCCTCGACCTTGCTCACCACCGCCGCCGTGTATGGCACATACCCTTCTTCTCTGATCCGCACCCACAGCTCCTCCATCTTCTTGTAGATCTCATCCTTCCTAGGATGCGACCAATCCTCTGCGCCAAACACGTGCGTCTTCTGCTCCACCTCAGTCCAGCTCAGTCCCGGCAGTTTCTTCCTCCCGTTATCCTTCATCAACCTCCTCACCGCCTTCACGTCCTCCCACTGCCCCACGCCGGCGTAGATGGTCGAGAGAAGAACATGGGTTCCGCTGTTCTCCGGCTCTAGTTTCATCAACTTCTCCGCCGCCAGCTCGCCGAGCTCTTTCCGCCCGTAAGTCCGGCAAGCGCCGAGAAGAGAGCACCAAGCGTGGGCGTTGGGCTTGCAAGGCATTTTATGGATGAATTCCTCAGCTTCCCGGAGCTTCCCAGCTCGGCCGAGCATGTCGATTACACAAGAGTAATGCTCATCTCTCGGCTCGATGCCGAAGGTTTCGTTCATCGAACCGAAGAATTCAAGCCCCTGTTCTACTAGCCCGGAATGGCTGCAGGCCATAAGAAGACTGATAAAAGTTATGTGGTTCGGCTCGATGTGTCTTGCAACCATTTGATGAAATGCCTCAATCGCGTCCTGGCCGCAGCCGTGCTGTGCAAATACGTTGATTATGGAATTCCAGGTGATGTTGGTTGGGTTCTGAGTCTCTTCAAAGATTTGATATGAAGAGGAGAGAAGACCGCATTTGCCGTACATGTCGACTAGGACGGCGCAGACGAAGGAGTCGAGGAAGAAGCTGGTTTTGATCACCTGAGCATGGAGTTGGATTCCTTGATCCAGAGCGGCATCGTTGGCGCAAGCCTTGATCAAGCTTGAGAAAGTGAACTCGTTGGGGTAAATTCCACGCCTTTTTGATTCCACGTATGTGGTAATGGCTTCCTCTATGCGGTCCACTTCGACATAGCCGTCGATCAACGAGCTGCAGGACACAACGTTCCAGCCATTAGAAGAGGTATCAACAACAGTTGCAGCGCTCTCCATGTCTCCGTTCTTGGAATACATGTCAGTGAGTGAATTGTTGACAATGTTCTCTGTCGAAAAGCCTGACTTTACCACCCTGGCATGGATTGAACGGCCGAGCTGACCAGCTTTCAGCCCTGCACAAGCGCTGAGAGCGCTGCAGAAAACATGCTGATCGGCGGCGAGGGTTTCATTTTCAAGGATACTGTGAAATGCCACCAAAGCTTTGTCAAAATCACCGTTTTTTGCATACCCAACGATCATGGCGGTCCAAGAAACCNCGACAACGTTCTCTGTGGAAAAGCCAGATTTTACCACCCCGGCATGGATTGATCGGCCGAGCTGACCAGCTTTCAGCCCTGCACAAGCACTGAGAGCGCTGCAGAAAACATGCTGGTCGGCGGCGAGGGCTTCATTTTCAAGGATGCTTTGAAATGCCACCAAAGCTTTGTCAAAATCACCGTTTTTTGCATACCCAACGATCATGGCGGTCCAAGAAACCTCGTCTTTCTCTGGCAGCTCCTCGAAAATCCTGCAAGCGAAAGCCAAGGAGTTGCATTTGGAGTACATGTCGGCAAGATTGCTGCCGACGAACAGCTCTGTGTTGTAACTTAGCTTCAGGCTAAGAGAGTGAAGCTGCGTCCCGACTGCAAGGGATCCGAGGGCGGTGGCTGCTTGGATGGCGCTGGAGAAGGCGAACTCAGTCGGTTGAATGCCGGAGGCGCGCATGTTGTAGAAGGTTAGGAGGGAATCGAGGAACCTGGCGTTGTGGGAGAAGCCAGTGATCATGGCAGTCCAAGTGACGAGGTTACGTCGCGGCATACTATCGAACATGTTGAGGGCATGGGTGAGATCGCCGCATTTGGCATACATGTTGAGAAGGTGATTGGCGATGAAGGTGGAGGGGATGCCGGTGGATGTGAGGAGGTGGGCGTGGAGCTGCTTGCCCTTTTGAAGCTTACCGTTTCGGGCGTAGGTTTGAATGAGTTGCGTTAAGATGGTGAGCTCTTTTAGCATAACTGAAGATTCACCATTAGCAGCTGAGCTTCATTCGTTTGAGATTTGAGAATTTGTAAGAGATTGTTATAATTATAAAGGCAAAATTTTTATTTTATTTTCTAAGCTAAAAGTGTTGTGTAATTTTTTTTTCCTTTTTTGGGCTTTGCAACCACCACCAAGCTCACCTTCTTATTTCTTCTAACTATGGAGCTACTCGTCCTCCTTAATGGTCAAATGACTTACCGAGCTCCTACTTATTGTTTTATACTTCTCTTTCTTTCAATAATGTCGTTATCCAATTTAAAATCAATTATTTTTTTTCAGTTTAGGGTTTAGTAATCCCATAGGTTAGAATAAGGTTAATTTAAGATAAATCTTACACCTTATGATAATAATAATAATAAATTTATTTAATAATGAGTTTGAATCTATGGTGAGATAAGTAAGATTAATTAGGCTATGTCTAGCTTAATAACTGATTAATTTTTAGTATGCTTATAAGCATAATTGTATTTTAATTAGATGAATTGTTTTGTGTAAGATTTTTAGTATGCTTATAAGCAAAAAATTTCACTATGAAAGAATCATAGTACAAAATATACTACTCCTATCCATTATATGCACCAAACTTATAACAGTTCATGTCCTTCTTCTCTTTATATCACAAGAGAAAGCAGTCACTGAAGTCCACATACTCGACACAGATGTTGCTCTGTACCTGTCACGCATCATCAAGAATACACCACTATAAATTGTATTGATCCTTCATTAAATGGAGGCTTAAATTTCTAACTGTTTACAAACTGCTTATGGCGTAGTAATGATGCTCACAGGTGTTGTATTTTTGCTTGATTGAGTTAAAGTCACAAATTCGGGTATCGTCGAGCCTCAGATGGGCCACTGGATCCAAGCACAAGTGCGTGTTAAATGGGTACAACGCTTAGGCGCCACTTTTGTGCACATGGGTTGGCATTCTTCTCTGGATTGAAGCATTAGGGAGCCCCTTATTGGGGCAGTTGATCATGCGTGTTATGGTGTATCAGGCTTTACAACATTGATGCACTATAGATTCATTTCTTTTGTTAAATTACTTTGGAAGAACTAGTTGAAGTAAAAAAACACCTCAAGAGATTGAAGATGAGAAGATTGCAAAGTGCCCACTACTATTTTAGGACTAAGGTGTAACTTCGAGGAACAAATTCTTTTAAGAGTGTTTTCATTAATTTTTTTTTTTTTTAAAAAGAGTCATCAGTTTGTCCATCATCGTTTAATTCCCTTTTTCTGAATAATTCTCTCTTTTGGAACATGCAAATGATCATAAGAAAAAAGAAATAAAAAAAGTAGGATACACGACAAAGGCAGAAAAACAATAGAAAGAATGTGAAGAACTTCTGTGTGACAAAACTTACCAAGACAAGTCAAGCCATAAGGGCAAAGGATAAATTGTCATGTCCCAAGCAGTCTACGACTCATCAGTAATGGAGCTTTTGAGATAATATCAACGAAGGTAAAATGAGCGACAAGGCTTAAAGTGAGTAGTGAAAGGAAAGGAGGAGTAATCTCTAACAGGTGAAGGTAGTCAGGTCGGGGTATCATAGATCTGTCATCACAAGCAACCAGGACCTTAAGTCTATCTGGTCAAGAAGTTAGTCGATCCAACATGTCCAGAGATCCCCGACAGCAATCCATAAATTGAGTCGTCTACGGGAAACTCGGTAGCTCTAAAGTCAAAGAAATGAAACTCTATCATATGACTATCAGGTGGAGCTCCAAGATGTGGGACTTATACCTGTTAAAGTAGTCGGGATGTTGCTGGAAAAGAAGAGAAATTGGGGTAAAGCTATAAAGCTAGAAACACTTCCAACGGTAGGTCGTACTCCTAGTTTGGGTTAAGGAAACTGATAACGACCTATGACACTAGACAACCACTTAAGTAGAAATCTAGGTTGGGTCAATCGGGTTGGAGAAGCACAGAGGCTTCTTTCAGAATATGCATATGATGCAGCTAGCTAATAAGCCATAATGTGGAAGCCCTATTAATTATGTCTTGGTGAGGGTCATGCTATGCAACCCATTTAAAATCCGGCTAGAAGGCCATGCAAAAAGGTAAAAGAGAGTTTTTGAAAATCTTGGTAATTTTAATCTTAAAATTTTTATTATTTAAATCTGTTATTGTTATGATATTAGGTAGAAAATTTATAATTTTAGGGTCCTTAATGAGTCTAGATTATAATTTTCATAGCATTCCAGATAAACTAGAAAGAAACACATAAAACAATCCAAGCATATAAACATGCAATAAAAAGTAAAACATGCTAACATATATAAGAAAACCCAATGAAGCTGGGTCTGCGACATATCCCGAGAAAAGCAGGAAAGACGGTCATACTCTACATATACATGTCAAGTCTAAGATCTATACAAAAATATAAAATTCATATTTAAGGTAGAGGACAAGAGCAGCTGCTCTAGATCCTCATCACGTGGTTTGATGTGTCCCTGCCTTAAAATTTGTGCCCGTACTTTTTTTAGGAACTCTATCAAATACATTTAAAAATAATAATAAAGACTCGGCATGTGGAAGATTGTTAATTAGGGTTAACTCATGAAATTATATCTGAGTCGTGCCCTTTTGGTCGAGGAAGCTAAATAGTACATGCAAGCAAAAATTAGTAAAAATCATTACATGCTCCCCCTTAATGATACTTCTGTATGCATATATATATCTACGGCTCCCTGCAGAAGGACGCTCTAATATACTATGATGCATATCAAACATGCAAGAACACTTGGAAAACAAAAAAAAGTGAGGCTTGGCTAGACCAGTCAAATCAACAGAGAATAAAAGCTAGAAGCATCGAAAATACTACATATAATCATAGACCTAGTCTAGCACACAATCAAACGAGAAGGTTTCCTGACCTACATCTAGGTCTTGTCCTAAAAATCCAAGGGATCTAAATGGTTCACCTAGGATGGATTTTGAAAACGGGTTGACCTTGCATATGGCCTAGCTTGTTATATGCATAATTTTAAAATTATGATGGATGTAATAAGCAGAAAAAAATATTTTTTTTACTTTCAAAATAATGGTCATTAAATACGGATCCGTAACATGCAAGGTAACAGAAAAAAGAAGTTTGAAGATAATGAGACTGTTGCACTTAGTGAAGAGTGCAGTGCAATAATTCAGAAGAAGCTTCCTTAAAAGCTTAAAGATCCTAGTAGCTTTACAATTCCATGTGTAATAGAAGACAGATTTTATGGGAAACATTTATGTGGTTTAGGTGCAAGCATTAATCTTATGTCAGTATCAATATTTAAAAGATTGGGATTATGAGAAATAACCCCTACTACTATTACTCTGCAGTTAGCAGATCATTCGATAACATACCCTAAAGGAGTTATAGAAGATGTCCTAGTGAAAGTGGATCAATTTATATTTCCTGTTGATTTCATTGTGCTAAGCATATGGAGGAAGATAAAGAGATACTTATCATTTTAGGGAGACCTTTCCTAGCCACAGAAGGACAAAGATAAAGAGATACCTATCATTTTGGGGAGACATTTCCTAGCCACAAGAAGAGCAATGATGATACCTATCATTTTGAGGAGACCTTTCTTAGCCACAGGAAGAGCAATGATGATGTGAAAAAAAGGAGATTTAACAATGCGCGTATTTTGGGGAGACATTTCCTAGCCACAGGAAGAGCAATGATAGATGTGCAAAAAAGGTAACTAACAATGCGCGTCAATGATCAAACTGTTATTTTTAACATTTCAAGATCAATAAAATACCCTGGAAAAGGTAAAGAAGATGAATGTTTTAGAATGAATGTCACAAGATATCTAAGTGAATGTCATTTCAGAACTACTTATGAAGGAAAATCTGAAGAAAAAAATTTGGAACACGAGCAAGAAGAGGAATTAGATCAATATGAAGACCTTTTTAAGGAAGATTCAAACTATGTTCAAGAAAGTTTTGAAATTTTAGACACAATATACAAAGATAAATCATTTTGTCCTTCTATTGAAAAACCTCTAGAACTTGAGTTGAAGCTACTTCCTGATCATTTAAAATATGTATTTTTAGGAGATTCCCCTACTTTATCAGTTATAATTTTAATTTTAATTTTCTTTTCTTTCTATTTATTAAGAAATTGAATCATTTTATTTTGCTTTTTTTTGAAATTTTATTTTAAATTAATATATATTGATATATATATATATATATATATATATATATATATGTATATATATATATATACACACACATATATATATATATATATATGTGTATATATATATATATATATATATATATATATATATATATATATATATATATACACATATATATATATATATATATATATATACACATATATATATATATATATATATATACA
>JXCR01132967.1:16559-38182 GCA_002079205.1 Phalaenopsis hybrid cultivar
TTTTACGATTTTAATTAGTTATATTTAAATTTTATTTTATTTATTTTTCTATTTTTAAATTTAACTTTTTTTAACATTTGATAAAACAAAATAGCTAAAATTTTCTATTGAGAATTTATTTAGATTATTTTAAAAGTTTAAATATTTGTTATTATTATCATTTTTTATTCCTATTTAATTAGAATTTTAAAAAAGAATTTAATTTTAACTATATTTAAATCGAAATTAGTTAAGATTATATGATTTAATTATTTTTAATATTAATTTTGATTTGAATTAAAAATTTCTTGATTATTGATTCATGTGTTTAATTCCAACTTTAGTTCAAATTTTCTTTTTATTTCAATCAATTAATTTCTCATTTTATTTTCAATTTAAACTAGATCATGGTTTAAGACGTACTTCAAACAAGTTTGAGTTCATCTTGGACCAAAGACGTGAATTAAGAGCAAATATTAAGTTTGATTGATTGAGTCCTATAAGGTCAAAAGATACTTGAAACATAAAATTAAGTCTCCAAGCTTGAAATGGTTGCTTAGGGATTCAAACATATGGGAACTCAAATTGAGCTTCAATAACTTGGCCCTAATTAACTCAACCAAAGTTTAAGGATTCAAGGTCAAATAAATAAAACCATAAGGAGTGCAGAGATGGTTTAATTTCTAAATCGTATGAGTCCCATCACTAGTCCTCTAGGCGAATTTATTAGGAAATCGTAAGGCTAAATCCTATGTCTTAGAGAGAGAAAGAGAGACATTAATGAGGTCAACAGTGGCATGTAATGTGAAATGTCTTTTTGTGCAGGTTGTAAAAAATAAATGATATTTTTTTTTTGTGTTACAGATTTGCGTTGAATTTGCTTCAGTTTTCAGATGCAAAATCTGACGCTAAATCGATAATAATATTTCGTCATTCAACGATATTTTCCGACACAAATGAGATGTTAATTTGACACTAATATTCATCGTCTGATATTTTTAGACACAAATTTCGACACATGTTTCATATAAACAAACTTGATGCTAACAAGGCACAACAACAATGCAAATTATTTTAGTCGAAATATTTCGACATAAATTAGATTGAAATAATATCACCGATCCCAGAATTAACGCTGGAAAAAAAACAGACATAAATCAGACGCAAACCATATGATAACATTTAAATATCATCAAACTTTGCGTTTGATCTATCCGACGTAAATATTTTTAATTCTTAGTATGGGAAGATGACAAGTTGCATGAACCTCTAAGTGGCTCTTCTCATGAAAGAAAACAATGATAAGTAGAGTATGCAAATGAGGACTTTTTTTTTTTTTTGATATTTGAGAAGTAACATAAGAAGATTATATTAAGTCTTAGAATAAACTATATTATCAAACACCCAAGGGGACACCTTGAAGGAAAGCCAAAATAAGTACAAAAAAGCAATACCATAGATAAAACTAATTCTAGAAAGAAGCTAACCAATACACTTCAATGCAAACATAAGAGATGTTAAATGTCCTACGAAGGCATTAAAAAATAATGAAGATTTAGTTTCTAACTTTTCATGTTGTGTTTAAAGTGGTATAAATGAAGGAGATGATAATGTGAATGTCAATTTTAAGCACATTATAGTAGCTATTGAAGAAGGAAATAAAACATACAACTTACATTCACGACGTTCTTTATGATTAATGACATATGAGCAAAAAAAATGAGTAGGAGAAAGCAATACGCTATTGAGAACTTCATAAAATTAAAGATTATTTTGAAAAACGAAAAAAAAAAGGCTACAAAATTAAGGAGAACTCGGTATTCATAATGTTTATGACGTGGGTGTAATTGTGGCAATGTAATAAGCTAAAATACCTAATGAAGCAAATTAAAACTTAATCAATGAATATTGAACAAAAGAGCAAAACTTTCAAACATACAATAAACTCTTATTTATTATGTTAGCAAAAAAGTAGACTATTATACTTTCAAATTTTATAATAAAAAAGATAATCAAGAAATAGCTAATTTAAATAAGAACAATAAAAAAAAATTTGTTTTCGCTAGATGAAAAAAAAAATGATACTTGGATATTAGTACTAGATAGTATATGCGATACAATAGAATCTTTGTGGAAACGAAGAACATGGAAAGCAAAATTTACATTAGTGACTCCTTAAAGATTTTGGTAAAGGAAAAAACTAAAACTCTCATATTTCTTATAGAAGAAAATCACCAATTTATTTCTAATAAATAATATATGTAGAGCATGAAGTGATAACTTAAACTTGAGGTAATTAAATAAAAAATGATATAATATTCACATAAAAGTTAACAAGTTTGTTATAAGAAATATCTTAAATAACTTAATTGATAAACTAAGATAAAAAATAAATAGTTTTTTTTCTAAACAAAAGAAATGATGTAATGTTATTCAAAAGATGTATCATTTTTTTTTTACCGCAGCTTCAAAGTATACATTTTTGAATATCTTAATAATATGGTAAAGAAAATGGTGTATGATTTGCCATGCCCTGACCATTCAAATTAGTTTTGTGAAGGTTGTGTATTCTAAAAGCATCTTAGAAATTTACCTAATAAAATAAGCTTCACAACTATTGAGGTACTTCAATTGGTGTACAATGATGTATGCCGACCAATTCCCTTATATTTTTTGAAAGGCATCAATATTTTCTCACTTTTATAGATGTTTGTGCAAGGAGACTTTTTTTTTTTTTAGAAAAATTTAAAAGCTATTTTTACATTGAAGAAACTAAAGAAAGTTATGAAGGAATAAATTGGCTACCATAAAAAATCCATCAAATCTGAATAAATTAACAAGTTCACTCTTAAAGCATTTAAAAAAAATACAAAGAAAACCTGACACTGATAATGTCAAAATTTTAGCCCCAACATATGATCGAAGAAAGAATCTAATTTTCTTAGTTGGTGCCATACATTATCATGAGCAAAAAAAAAATGTTAAATACATTTTAGAATGAGGTAACAACATATGATCTTTATGTTCTCAACTGATGTTTAATTCTAAGTCTAGTGAACAGATGCCTCAAGACGCGTGGATATGGAAAGTGCCATATATCACTTATATAAAAAGTACTTGGGAACATAGCACATGTTAATGAACAAAGAAGGATTAATCTGTAGGATGGAAGTTCTATGCTTATCTCTATCAAGAATAAATCTAAAGCATAAAAATTATTTATTATTAACACTTGCAAAATTATTTTTAGAATATTTATGAAGTGCAATGAACAATTAGCTAGGGAAAAGTAATCAGAAAAGATTAAAGTTATTTAAGATAAAGAACAATGATGCATGGAGGCATGTGAACCTTCTTTACCTTATGGTACTTCACCTCTTTGCCACAATCTTTTGAAGACAATTGAACACAAATGAAGACAAGATTAAGAAGCCTCAGTTGCTCTAGCTAGGAAGAGACTGATGAACTTCATTTTTATTGTATACTTAGAGTGAGCCACACAAATTTCAGGTTATATAGAATGTAATGTGAAAATGCACAATGGAAGAAAAATCAAATCTCTTCGGAAGAATAACACATGAGAGTATATAACTCTAATAGAAAGGTAAAACATTATTGATGTAAATTGGTATATAAAATAAGGAATAATACAAAGAAATATGTTAAAGTGTTTAAATATGGTCGCTTTTAAAATGATATCAAAAAATAGGCACAAACTATGATGATATATTTACTTATATCACTCACTTGGAAATTATTCATTTGATAATCTCTCTTGTTGCACCTAAGGGCTAATTTATTCATCAAATAGATGTGAAATCTATCTTTTGAAATATATTTACAAAAAAAAAAAAAAAAGAATATGTTAAGAAGAATCATGAATCAATGGTCAATAAATTAAAATATTTTATGTGTTCTTTAACAAGCATTGAACAAGGATTGAATTGATCTTCAAACAAAATAAATATGTTCATTACTCAAATTCAAGTGCTATCTATGTGAAAATGCATTAAAATTGGAGATATCTATGTAGATAACAATTCAATATTTACATTGGTAAAGATATTGTGCTTCATGAAAGAAACAATCATATTGATGTTTGTAACACTATAAAAAAGATCGTCTAAAGGAAAAAAAAAATAAACAGAGTTTGTGACATTTAGGGAATAAGTTGCATAAATATTTACAAAGTCCACATGTTCTGAAGTAATTCAACAAACTTAAGATATTTCTGGGTGTGATCAATGGGACAAATTTTTTTTTATGATGGGTAATGTTTGTAAATCAAAATAATAAAGTAAATGTCATTAAGCATCAATAAAATTTTATAAGAAGATATTTGAAGTAATATCTAAACTAAGATGGTCGAAAGCGGGTTGGAAGATCTAGAATTCTTAGCAAGTTAAAAAATTATACTGTTATAAACATATCCAAAATAAACTACTTAGTAGAAAGTAGTTGAATCTATGATCTTCTTTATACTTGTGTAACTATATATATATATATATATATATATATATAGANNNTATAAGAAATATTTAGGACAAGCACAAAACGATTTAGAAGAAGCCTATGCTTTGGTATAGACAAAAAACCAGGCCGACATGAGCAATAGTAAGTATTTCACGATTTCCAATCAAACAACCAAGATAAAAGGTTCTTGGACACAACAAAAATAGTGGTCATTCCCACATTAGCTAATAGAAAGAACTACCATTGACATATTTAATTTTATACCATCGTGCTTCTAAAAGAACATGGTTTCCTACCTACTTGACCTAATACCTCCAACTAGAAAGTATAGAGAGCCATGTTAACCATAATTAGAATTCAAAATTATCATTAATTATTAAATTTAAGGGTATGCACGCGTAAGTCTTTTTTCTATTAATTATCATTTAGCAAGTATTCTCATTTTGACAAGTGTAGTACAAGCATAGCCATTCTAGTGTAAGTTAGCTTTCCTTTTATTTATATATATATATTTAAATGAATGGTCAGAGGCTATTAGACGAGCCTCTAATCGCCCCTAATGTGTCTAACAATTAGAGTACTACCTCAAGATTAATCGTGTCAGAGAGAATTCAAATCTCAAATTTGAGAGGTCTTATACTGTAGATGTCAATCAGGTACGTGAGATAGATATATATATANTTTCTTTTTTAAAGTAATCTTGGTACTCTCTCTTAACTGAGGTGTCTCTTTTTTTATACTGTTAAGAACTAGTTATTTGCTTCTAAAGTATTTAATTTATAGCTATGATAATTCTATCGTAAACAACAATACTGCACAAAGACAGAATGATCATTTATCTAGAAACAACTGCAAATCAATTGTTTTTCAAATGCACAAGTCAAAATGACAGTTAACTTATCCGGATCAGCTGCTGATCAGCAATTTATCTGGATCAGTTGTTTATCAGCAGATTATTAATAATCTGCAGCTAGCTGTCTCAAACAGACCCTTGGTGAATCTCCAGTCATGCTTGAGTGCTACATGAGTAGTTGGATTTTTTTTTTTTTTTGGGCAGAAATCATTCCTCAACTATAATCATGTTATATAAGTATACTTTTGTTCCTCTTTTAATCTATATTAACATTATCTATCCATCCAATGCACATCGTAGAACCAATGTTTTTTAGTGCAAAACCGTATTTCTTCAGTTTACTTTCAGTAGAGGGAACTACGTTATATCTAGAATAGTTTTTCTCACTCTATGTTTCTAGTTTCTCGTAGATCCACTTTCTACAATCCCATTTCTATCACACATACCATAGCTACAAAAAATTTTCAGTAATGACATTCACTGAGATATGTTAGTTAGGTGATTGGCAAAGTGAAAATATATGATAAAAAAGAAATTGGTATTTCACTCAATAAATTTATTTTAATTATGACGATAATTTTGAAAAGTAAATCATAATCAAGATAACCAAAGTTCATAAAAATACTAATAATTCAAGTTTCATTGCATTACAAGAACCAAAATTAAATTTCTGCTAAACGGTGCGCGAAAAAAAATCTTTAAAACAAATAAATAGTTAAAATTTAAATTTGTAACATGGAAAGCTTAGATTAATCCAATCTCCCCTATTATTTATTCTATCTTCATCATATCCATGTCAGTCCTCCGTCAAGTGAATTTGTAGCCCTTGATTTCTTCTTCCATCTCCTTGGACTCATCTTCTTATTTGTCAAGATTTACTACTCAAAAATTTTAAATTCTAACAAATATATTTAACCTAACTCATTCGTAAGCAGCATTTTTAACTTCAATCAATTAAAATTTTTCTTCATTAAAAACTAAGTAAAAACTTGACATTCAGAGTATAAGCACCTATATTCCCATGAAGGAAAGCTTATTTCACTATGTAGNAGTGATAAAGGAATTAGCTTAAAGCTCGAGTCTTTGAGACAAACAGCAGCGAAGAAGAAAGTAAATCCCACCACTCCAAACGCTTCAGAGATTCCCATGACAAGCCAAGAATTTAACTTGCATTTCAGCAATTACCTGTCAGAACAGAAATTGATGAAAGTTGCCTCCGTTCCAAAACACAAGCCATAAAATGAGACACAAATTCAAGAAATCCGAATACAAAAATGTAGCACAAGCTTTTACTGAAGATGTTCTGTATGAAATGCTAAGAAAATGCATGGATCAGCGCTTCATAAGCCAGCTCAAAGCTAGGTTTGATGAAAAGTGCATGAATTTAAATCCATTTTCATAATTGGCGATGCATACCTATTAGATTTGATTTAGGGCCCATTTTACGGAGCGGGACAGCTGCGGGGCGTTTTCAAAACGTCGATACTGGTGTTTGTTTTCTCCGTCTTTGCTGCGTTGCGGGATAAGCTGGTTTTGCTTTTGTATTACATGCAACCCGCAGGTTCGATCCCGTGTCCCGCGTTTAGAGAAAATTGTTTATGGCTCTGCCCTCCCGTGCCCTCTGATGGTGTTATTGGCGGAGTTATTAGCTAGGTTATTTTGGTGTTATTGGTGAGATGTCGTGGTGTTCTTCCCGTCCTTTGCCAGAGTCAGTGTTATTCAAGTTATTTTGCGATACTATTCAGATGTTATTGCAGTGTTATTACCTAGTTTTTTTTGTGTTATTGATGAGTTATGCGGTGTTATTCGGGTCTTTTGCCCGATTCGGTGTTATTCGAGTTGTTTTCCAGAAGCATCTATGTGGTATTGCGACGTTATTAGCTAAGTTTTTTTGGTGTTATTGATGAGTTATGCAGTGTTATTCGAGCCTTTTGCCAAAGTTGTTGTTATTTGAGTTGTTTTCCGGACGCATCTACGTGTTATTGCGATGTTATTAGCTAAGTTTTTTTGGTGTTATTGATGAGTTATGCAGTGTTATTCGAGCCTTTTGCCAAAGTTGGTGTTATTCGAGTTGTTTTGCGGTAGCATTAATGAAAAATTAGTTTTATGCTAATAAATAGTACTTTTAATCAAAAAATACATGTTCATTATTTATTATTTTCATAATTATGCTAAAATTTTTCTTGGAAGATTTGCATACATAACACTCAATTTTTATATATTTACATATCTAACACATAAATTTTAATTTTTACATATCTACCATCTTTTTTATGCATGCTAAGGTATATTTCACTTTTTGAAAAATAAAATGATGATATAAATTTTAAAAATTAGTAATCAAATAGATAATTTAATTTACTACATAATATTTATCCAGGATAATAATAAGTTAATTTAACTTACTATATAATATTTATCCAGGATAATATTTTTCCTTATTTCTTTTCCAGTTTAATGTGTCGGAAATACTAGCTTACTTGTTAGAATTGCTATTTCAAATTGCAATATGGGAGAGGGTTTCGTAGCGAACTACTTACTAATCATGATGATTTACATCTATTGATTATACTGTGGAGAGGTTGTGGCGAGTACTTAGAGGGAATTGAGTGTGGCGAAGATGAGATACAAAGAGAGTAATTTTATACAATTAATCGATTAATTTAATTATTTTTCTTTTTTTAAGTAATCTTAGTACTCTCTCTTAACTGAGGTGTCTCTTTTTTTATACTGTTAAGAACTAGTTATTTGCTTGTAAAGTATATAATTTATAGCTATGACAATTCTATCGTAAACAACAATACTGCACAAAGGCAGAATGATCATTTATCTAGAAACGACTGCAGATCAATCGTTTTTCAAATGCACAAGTCAAAATGACAGTTAGCTTATCCGGATCAGCTGCTGATCAGCAATTTATCTGGATCAATTGTTTATCAGCAAATTATTAATAATCTGCAGCTAGCTGTCTCAAACAGACCCTTAGTGAATCTCCAGTCATGCTTGAGTGCTACATGAATAGTTAGATTTTTTTTTTTTGCAGAAATCATTCCTCAACTATAATCATGTTATATAAGTATACTTTTGTTCCTCTTTTGATCTATATTAACATTATCTATCCATCCAATGCACATCGTAGAACCAATGTTTTTTAGTGCAAAACCGTATTTCTTTAGTTTACTTTCAGTAGAGGGAACGACGTTATATCTAGAATAGTTTTTCTCACTCTATGTTTCTAGTTTCTCACAGATCCACTTTCTACAATCCCATTTCTATCACACATACCATAGCTATAAAAAATTTTCAGTAATGACATTCACTGAGATATGTTAGTTAGGTGATTGGCAAAGTGAAAATATATGATAAAAAAGAAATTGGTATTTCACTCAATAAATTTATTTTAATTATGAGGATAATTTTGAAAAGTAAATCATAATCAAGATAACCAAAGTTCATAAAAATACTAATAATTCAAGTTTCATTGCATTACAAGAACCAAAATTAAATTTCTGCTAAACGGTGCGCGCAAAAAAATCTTTAAAACAGATAAATAGTTAAAATTTAAATTTGTAACATGGAAAGCTTAGATTAATCCAATCTCCCCTATTATTTATTCTATCTTCATCATATCCATGTCAGTCCTCCGTCAAGTGAATTTGTAGCCCTTGATTTCTTCTTCCATCTCCTTGGACTCATCTTCTTATTTGTCAAGATTTACTACTCAAAAATTTTAAATTCTAACAAATATATTTAACCTAACTCATTCGTAAGCAGCATTTTTAACTTCAATCAATTAAAATTTTTCTTCATTAAAACCTAAGTAAAAACTTGACATTCAGAGTATAAGCACCTATATTCCCATGAAGGAAAGCTTATTTCACTATGTAGCATCACCTTAAAGCAAGAAACTCTTCTAACCAATCTTGTAGTAATGATGCTCGCCTGTGAGGTGTGCCGGGAGTTATGACCTCATATTGTCTTATGTGAGCACCTAGGAGAGTATCATGCTTGTCCCTAACAATATTCTCCTTTCCTACGATACTAGCTTTCTACTATGAATGGTTTTAGAATCATAAATATCAATATTAAAAATAAACAAAAAGGCATAACATTCAATGCAAAGAAAGATATCCATACTCGAAAAAATATTAAAAAAACTAGGATATTCTTTACATATCTCGGGTCTATATTGTTCAAAGTGATGTCAATATAGATGGGGATGTTAAAAGTAGAATTTAAGTTGGTTGGTTGAAGTGGAGGAATGCATCTAAGCCTATCGTGTGATAGAAAAGTATTGTTTTGACTTAAAAAGAAAATTTTATAAGATGGTGGTGAGACATGTGATGTTTGATGGCGCAGAATGTTGGTCTCTAAAAGAGAAGCATAAAACTAAGTTAAGTGTTGCTAAGATGATAATGCTTAGGTGGATGAATGGCTTGACACTTAGAGACGAAATACGAAACAAAGGTATCTGTGAAACGGCTGGTGTAGCTCCAGTGGCAAACAAAATTAGAGAGAGTTGTCTTAAATGGTTTGGTCGCATTAAACGTCGACCATCTATGATCCGGTTAGGAAAGTGGATGTTTTAGATTAGACTTATGCTAAGAGAGTCAAAGGTAGACCTAAAAATACAATACTTGGGCATATTGTATAAATAATGATCTTAATTTATTAGGAATACATGGAAATATGACGCTAAATAAGACACAATGAATAAAAAGGAATCATGTAGCTGACCCCACTTAGTGGAATAAAGGCTTGTGTTGTTGTTGTAGGATATTTTTTAGGTTTCTCAATATTTTCTGAAGGAATAGCTTACAAACATATAAAAGTAATAGAGTTTTGCATGCATTTAAAATGGATTGAAAAGGCATAAAAAATTTTTAATTAAAAATGCTTTAAAAGAAGTATTCAATGTTACAGTGGACTACATAAGCATTGATTATATAACCATTTAAGTTAAAAAATATTAGTGTAAATGCATTGATTATTTAGTTTAATTAAAATTTTAAGTCATTATTAGTCTAATCAGTATTAGTTACTAGTCGTAATATTTAGTCAATTACTCTAATTTGTTTTAGCCAAATTAAGGTTTATTTATTTTCTAATTAGTCTGGCTTAGCACCAATCAGCATCATTTGACCATAATTAATCTCTAAATTAGCATTATAATCATTTATTAACTACTTTGATAAATCCATATATCAATGACTTCTTGTATGTTTCATTAGCCTAAGTTTAAAAGCATTAATTATCACAGCAAAACCATAAATAGCTAACCAATAAATTTCCTAACTCAGTAATTTTATCTTATTCAAGATCCACCTGTTAAACTTAAATATAAACTCTTAACAACATAAATTAAGCCCTACTTAATCTAATTCATAACTCAATTCAATCTTAATTAGCTTAAGCTAAGGCCTGTTCAGTAATTACTCAGTTAGAATCCAACTAAATCACTAATCAAACTACCTGTTTAAAACCAACTTAAGTTCTAATTCACACTAATTAATAATATAAATATTCAAACGGTTTTCAAGCAATACCAACGGAATTTGATGAACTCGAAATACATGATGCAGTAAAATCGGATTTACGAAATTTGAAATACATAATGGATGTATTAAAACTTAACGTATAAACCAGGCAAAAAATAATTGATATTTTCACTGAATAAAATTGGTAACAACCTAAACGAAGATATGGAACCCAATTCAGCATCTTTCCGTTTCCGCGGAATCTACTGCTTTATTTTTACTCCAATTCAGCATTCTCCGCAAATTTAAAAGAGATTGCCCTCTACAACAAACTAACTCATCCGATTTTCTTCCGGAAATTAAAAACATAAAAGGAGTAAAAATCGCAAGCCCTAGAAATCCTTAAGAAGTATCTAAACTGGATGAAAACCAAAAAAATAAATAACAAATACTTTATTTCAGCCCAGATGTTCAAAGAAACCAAGCAAAAGATATGAAAACTTCATCCAAAAATCGAAAGACCTTTAGAAGTAAATAGTGTAAACTATACCAATAAATGGTGCGAAGAGGATGGAAACGAGTTGCCAGTTCCTATCAGGCAGGGATTAGGAAGAATAATTTGAGCTCCCTGCGTCCCTAGAGTACGCAATTCGAATCATCTCCCGGAGCACGGAAGCTTTTTGTCCTAAATCCCTAACACCTGCTTTTGCTTGGCTGCAAGTAGGATTCAACTAGCAGGACTGTAGGATTTAGAAATTCTGAAATATTAATTGAAGACTTGTATACATAACCCAAGTCTTATCAAATTACATATTCAACGCTAAACTTCAAATTTTATTTATATCTCATTTTATTTATGCATAAGAACAACCATCTCACTTCTTAAAATTTTAAATTATGAGATTTGAATGATATTAATGTAAAAATTAAAATTTAAATGTTAAATAGGAAAAACATAAGAATTAATTGGTATGTATGTAAATGCTCTAATATAAATTTAATTTTATATATTAAGAATATAATTATTAAATTAAATTAAATTTTATTTTTTTAATAATATTAACTATATACTAATTAATTATTAATAATTTTTTGAAAATGATGATAAATTTATATTTTGACAAACTTAAAAATGTATAAGAAAAAAATCTAATTCAACAAAATATAAAGTTAAGAAGATTAAAGGGTTATATTTTGCTTTTCAGACCCCTATTATAGTTGTGTTTGTAGAACTGATTTCTTGCTACTTTCTAGAAATTTTTATTGTTGATAATTTTTTTTTTTAATCTGACGTATTAAAATATGGTGGTTATCAGAAAATTAAGATCTAACTTTTTGAAATCTAAGTAAATTTATACTAACTTCAACTTTACAGCTACTTCTTCAAACAACTACTTCTTCCTCCAAATAAACCATAAAATCATTTAATATAAATCTAAACCACCAACATGTTTGCACTGCAAGAATCCCTCTACAATCACCAATAATCCCTGCAAGAGCAACTCCCATCCCGAAAATGGTGAAACCGAGCACNTTAATTTAAATGTTAAATAGGAAAAACATAAGAATTAATTGGTATGTATGTAAATGATCGAATATAAATTTAATTTTATATATGAAGAATATAATTATTAAATTACATTAAATTTTATTTTTTAAATAATATTAACTATATACTAATTAATTATTAATAATTTTTTGAAAATGATGATAAATTTATATTTTGCAAACTTAAAAATGTATAAGAAAAAAATCTAATTCAACAAAATATAAAGTTAAGAGGATTAAAGGGTTATATTTTGCTTTTCAGACTCCTATTATAGTTGAGTTTGTAGAACTGATTTCTTGCTACTTTCTAGAAATTTTTATTGTTGATAATTTTTTTTTTAATCTGACGTATTAAAATATGGTGGTTATCAGAAAATTAAGATCTAACTTTTTGAAATCTAAGTAAATTTATACTAACTTCAAATTTACAGCTACTTCTTCAAACAACTACTTTTTCCTCCAAATAAACCATAAAATCATTTAATATAAATCTAAACCACCAACATGTTTGCACTGGAAGAATCCCTCTACAATCACCAATAATCCCTGCAAGAGCAACTCCCATCCCGAAAATGGTGANTCAGATTCATATCATAGTTGTGTTTGTAGAACTGATTTCTTACTATTTTCTAGAAATTTTTGTGGTTGATAATTATTTTTTTGTAATCTGACGTATTAAAACATGGTGGTTATCAGAAAATTAAGATCTAATTTTTTGAAATCTAAGTAAATTTATACTAACTTTATAACTATTTCTTCAAACAACTACATCTCCCATCAAATAAATCATAAAATCATTTAATATAAATCTAAACCACCAACATCTTTGCACTGGAAGAATCCCTCTACAATCACCAATAATCCCTGCAAGAGCAACTCCCATCCCGAAAATGGTGAAACCGAGCACTATCCCTTACAATAATCACCCTCTCCTCTACCTTCGCAATAAGCTTAATCGCCGAATGGCAATCCACACAAACCCTCAGATTCTTCTTCACGATAACCGGCTTCCCCACCGGCGAGCTTATCAGAGCGAACGCCACCGCGATTCTCTCACTGTGATGTCTCAAAAGCCTCTCCTTTTCGCTTTCCTCGACCTTGCTCACCACCGCCGCCGTGTATGGCACATACCCTTCTTCTCTGATCCGCACCCACAGCTCCTCCATCTTCTTGTAGATCTCATCCTTCCTAGGATGCGACCAATCCTCTGCGCCAAACACGTGCGTCTTCTGCTCCACCTCAGTCCAGCTCAATCCCGGCAGTTTCTTTCTCCCGTTATCCTTCATCAACCTCCTCACCGCCTTCACGTCCTCCCACTGCCCCACGCCGGCGTAGATGGTCNGTCCCGGCAGTTTCTTTCTACCGTTATCCTTCATCAACCTCCTCACCGCCTTCACGTCCTCCCACTGCCCCACGCCGGCGTAGATGGTCGAGAGAAGAACATGGGTTCCGCTGTTCTCCGGCTCTAGTCTCATCAACTTCTCCGCCGCCAGCTCGCCGAGCTCTTTCCGCCCGTAAGTCCGGCAAGCGCCGAGAAGAGAGCACCAAGCGTGGGCGTTGGGCTCGCAAGGCATTTTATGGATGAATTCCTCAGCTTCCTGGAGCCTCCCAGCTCGGCCGAGCATGTCGATTACACAAGAGTAATGCTCATCTCTTGGCTCGATGCCGAAGGTTTCGTTCATCGAACCGAAGAATTCAAGCCCCTGTTCTACTAGCCCGGAATGGCTGNTGCAAGGCATTTTATGGATGAATTCCTCAGCTTCCCGGAGCTTCCCAGCTCGGCCGAGCATGTCGATTACACAAGAGTAATGCTCATCTCTCGGCTCGATGCCGAAGGTTTCGTTCATCGAACCGAAGAATTCAAGCCCCTGTTCTACTAGCCCGGAATGGCTGCAGGCCATAAGAAGACTGATAAAAGTTATGTGGTTCGGCTCGATGTGTCTTGCAACCATTTGATGAAATGCCTCAATCGCGTCCTGGCCGCAGCCGTGCTGTGCAAATACGTTGATTATGGAATTCCAGGTGATGTTGGTTGGGTTCTGAGTCTCTTCAAAGATTTGATATGAAGAGGAGAGAAGACCGCATTTGCCGTACATGTCGACAAGGACGGCGCAGACGAAGGAGTCGAGGAAGAAGCTGGTTTTGATCACCTGAGCATGGAGTTGGATTCCTTGATCCAGAGCGGCATCGTTGGCGCAAGCCTTGATCAAGCTTGAGAAAGTGAACTCGTTGGGGTAAATTCCACGCCTTTTTGATTCCACGTATGTGGTAATGGCTTCCTCTATGCGGTCCAATTCAACATAGCCGTCGATCAACGAGCTGCAGGACACAACATTCCAGCCATTAGAAGAGGTATCAACAACAGTTGCAGCGCTCTCCATGTCTCCGTTCTTGGAATACATGTCAGTGAGTGAATTGTTGACAATATTCTCTGTCGAAAAGCCTGACTTTACCACCCCGGCATGGATTGATTGGCCGAGCTGACCAGCTTTCAGCCCTGCACAAGCGCTGAGAGCGCTGCAGAAAACATGCTGGTCGGCGGCGAGGGTTTCATTTTCAAGGATACTGTGAAATGCTACCAAAGCTTTGTCAAAATCACCGTTTTTTGCATACCCAACGATCATGGCGGTCCAAGAAACCTCGTCTTTCTCTGGCAGCTCCTCGAAAATCCTGCAAGCGAAAGCCAAGGAGTTGCATTTGGAGTACATGTCGGCAAGATTGCTGCCGACGAACAGCTCTGTGTTGTAACTTAGCTTCAGGCTAAGAGAGTGAAGCTGCGTCCCGACTGCAAGGGATCCGAGGGCGGTGGCTGCTTGGATGGCGCTGGAGAAGGCGAACTCAGTCGGTTGAATGCCGGAGGCGCGCATGTTGTAGAAGGTTAGGAGGGAATCGAGGAACCTGGCGTTGTGGGAGAAGCCAGTGATCATGGCAGTCCAAGTGACGAGGTTACGTCGCGGCATACTATCGAACATGTTGAGGGCATGGGTGAGATCGCCGCATTTGGCATACATGTTGAGAAGGTGATTGGCGATGAAGGTGGAGGGGATGCCGGTGGATGTGAGGAGGTGGGCGTGGAGCTGCTTGCCCTTTTGAAGCTTACCGTTTCGGGCGTAGGTTTGAATGAGTTGCGTTAAGATGGTGAGCTCTTTTAGCATAACAGAAGATTCACCATTAACAGCTGAGCTTCATTCGTTTGAGATTTGGGAATTTGTAAGAGATTGTTATATTTATAAAGGCAAAATTTTTATTTTATGTTCTAAGCTAAAATTGTTGTGTAATTTTTTTTCCTTTTTTGGGCTTTGCAACCACCACCAAGCTCACCTTCTTATTTCTTCTAACTATGGAGCTACTCGTCCTCCTTAATGGTCAAATGACTTACCGAGCTCCTACTTATTGTTTTATACTTCTCTTTCTTTCAATAATGTGGTTATCCAATTTAAAATCAATTTATTTTTTCAGTTTTGCTTGGTAATCCCATAGGTTAGAATAAGGTTAATTTCAGATAAAATCTTACTCCTTATGNCTTATAAAGGCAAAATTTTATTTTCTAAGCTAAAAGTGTTGTTGTGTAAATTTTTTTCTTTTTTGGGCTTCGCAACCACCACCAAGCTCACATTTTTATTTCTTCTAACTATGGAACCACTCGTCCTCTTTAATGGTCAAATTACTTACCGAGCTCCTACTTATTGCTTTATACTTCTCTTTCTTTCAATAATGTCGTTATTCAATTTAAAATCAATTTGTTTTTTCAGTTTTGCTTGGTAATCCCATAGGTTAGAATAAGGTTAATTTCAGATAAAATCTTACTCCTTATGATAATAATAATAATAAATGTATTTAATAATGAATTTGAATCTATGGTGAGATAATTAAGATTAATTAGTCTATGTCTTGATAACTAATTAATTTTTAGTATGCTTATTAACATAATTGTATTTTAACTAGATGAATTGTTTTGTGTGAGATTTGTTGGTCAAGTTTCAGGGTGTTAGTAATTGTGCCTCCAACAAATTTGGAATCTTATATAGTTCTTCTTGAGTTAAATAAATATTGTTTATTACAGGATAAATGGATCATTTGTTATTAGGGATGTTAGTCTTACTCCTTATATTGAATTCTTAGTTAATTTGTAGAATTGTCCGTCCTGCCCTTTCTATTTATGTTATATTAAAACTCAAGAATGAGAAAAAATAATAGAGTCATACCACATCAAAAATTTCACTATGAAAGAATCATAGTACAAAATATACCACTCAGATCCACTATATGCACCACTGAAACTTATAACAATTCATGCCCCTTCTTCTCTTTATCTCACAAGAGAAAGCACTCACTGAAATCCACATACTTGACATAGATGTTGCTCAGTACCTATCACACATCATCAAGAATACACCACTATAAAGTGTATTGATCCTTCATTAAATGAAGGCTTAAATTTCTAACTATTTACAAATTGCTTATGGCGTCGTAATGATACTCTCAGGTGTTGTCTTTTTGCTTGATTGAGTTAAAGTCACAAATTCGGGTATTGTCGAGCCTCATTACGGGATTTGAAGCACCACCACCACTGGATCCAGGCACAAGGGCGTGTTAAATGGGTATAGTGCTTAGGCCCCACTTTTGGGCACAAGGGTGGGCATTCTTCTCTGGATTGGAGCATTAGCGAGCCCCCTATTAGGGAACTTGATCATGTGTGTTATGGTGTATCAGACTTTACAACGCTGATGCACTATTGATTCATTTTCTTTTGCTAAAGTACTTTGGAAGAACAAGCTGTAGTAAAAAAAAGCACCTCAAGAGATTGAAGAGGAGAAGATTGCAAAGTGCCCACTACTACTTCAAGGCTAAGGTGTGACTTTGAGGAACAAATTCTTTTAAAGGAGTGTTTTCATTACTTATTATTATTATTTTTACTTTTAAAAGAGTTGTCGGTTTGTCCATCATCGTATAATTTCATTTTTTTTAATAATTCTCTCTTCTGGAACATGCAAATGATCAGGAGAAAAGAGAAATCGAAAAAGCAGGACACGCGATAAAGGCAGATAAACAGTAGAAAGAAGGTGAAGAATTTCTGTGCGGCAAAACTTACTAGGGCATGTCAAGCCATAAGGGCAAAGGATAAATTGTCATATACTAAAAAGTCAGCGACTCATCGGTAATGGAGCCGTCGAGATAATATCAACGAAGGTAAAAATAGTGACAAGACTTAAAAGTGGGTAGTGAAAGGAAGGGAGGAGTAATCTTTAACAGGTGAAGGGAGTCAGGTCGAGGTACCATGAATCTGTCATGCTACTTTGACCCTAAGTCTACATGGTTATGAAGGTAGTCGATCCAACACATCCAGATATCCCCGACAACAATCCGCAAATTGAGTCGTCCACGGGAATATCGGTAGCCCTAAGGCCAAAAGAACGAAACTTTATCTTATGACTATCAGATGGAGCTCCAAGATTTAGGACTTATACTTGTCGAAGAAGCTAGGATGTTGTTGGAAAGGAAGAGAAATTGAGGCAAAAGCTATAAAGCTAGATACACTTCCAACTATAGGTCTTATTTCCAGTCTGGGTTAAGGAAGTCGCTAACGACTTATGGCACTAGGCAACCACCTAAGTAGAAATCTAGGATGGGTCAATCGGGTTGAAGAAGCACGAATGCTTCTTTTTGAAACACGCATATGATGCAGCTAGTGAATATGCCCTATGTTGAAGCCATATTAATTATGTCTTGGGTGAGAGTCATGCTATGTAACCCGTTTAAAATCCGGTCAGAAGGCTATGCAAAAAGGTAAAAGTGAATTTATGAAAATCTTGGTAATTTTAATTTTAAAATTTTTATTATTTAAATCTTTTATTGTTATGATATTGAGTAGAAAATTTATCATTTTAAGGTCTTTAATGAGTCTAGATTATAATTTTTATAGCATCCCAGATAAACCAGAAAGAAATATAATAAACAATCCAAGCATATAAGCATGCGATAGAAAGTAAAAGATGCCAAAATAAATAAGGAAACCCAATGAAGTTGGGTCCGCGACATATCCCAGGAAAAGCAGGAAAGGTGGTATGGGACACGAGCTGCTGCTCTAGATCCTCATCACGTTGTTTGATGTGCCTTCCGCCTCAAAATCTGTGCCAATACCTTATTTTCGATACAAACTTAACCTAGGGACTCTATCAAATACATTTAAAAGAGAAAATAAAGACTCGACCCGTGGAAGATTGTTAATATGGGTTAACTCATGAAATTGTATCTGAGCCGTGCCCTTTTGGTCGAGGGAGCTAAATAGCACATACAAGCAAAGAATTAGTAAAAAATCTCCCTTAATGATACTTGTGTGTGTGCATGCATATAATCAAGACTCCCTGTAGAAGGAAAAATTATTACATCAGGACTCCGCATGCAAAGTTGTTTGCGGAGTCCAATCTCGTGCTGACACGTGGAAAAGCTGACTCACCTATATAAAAAATGAAAAAAAAAATGAAAACGTGCGACCTAGTCCGACCGATATGTTACAGAGCCTAAGCAATTTTTTTTTTTTTGCGTTATTTATCTTTGTCGCCGTGTTTTAGGAATATTTCATCGTGTTATTCTGAATAACACATGAATAACACATGAAAAACATATGAATAATGCAGACAATATTTAGAATAACGCAATGAGAATATTCATAAACCCTCAATATCACATTAAATAACTATAAGTTATTTAAAATATAAATTATGACATCTAAATAAACTATTTTTGTTCTATAGCACACTAATAACAAACTAATAACACATAATAACACACATAATAAAATAATTATACACTCCATAGCCCGCGGTATAACACGTGAGGAATATTTTTTGTGTGTTATACTGCGGGTTATAACGCTGTCCCACGTGTTATACAACAGTCTTATAAAACTACCCTAAACCGCAGTATAACATGCATGAAATATTTAGTGGATAATTGTGTTATTATGTGTTTCTTTGCTTCCCCGTCCCACGTGTTATTAGTGTGTTATACCGCGGGCTAAAAAGTGTATAATTGAGTTATTAAGTGTTTTATTATGTATTATTATTGTGTTATTATGTGTTATTACGTGTTATTAGTGCGTTATTGAGTGATGGAATATTTCTATACCTTCAATAACACATCAACAATGCATGAATAAAACTGAAAATATTCAGATTAACTTGGGGAAAATTTTTTATGCGATGAAATATTTCTATAACGCATCGGTCGGGCCGGTTCACGCGTTTTTATTATTTTTTTCATTTTTTTATGTAGGTAGGCCGACCTTTCACATGTCAGAGATTGAACTCCGTAAGCAGCTTTGTCTGCAGAGTCCTGATGTAATAATTTTTCCTGCAGAAGAACACCCTAATATACTATGATGCATATCAAACATGCAAGTAAACATGAAAAACAAAAAAGTGACGCTTGGTTAGAATAATCAAATCAGTAGAAAATAATAGCTAGAAGCGTCGAAAATACTGCATATAATCATAGTCCTAGTCTAGCAAACAATCCAACGAGAAGGTGTCATGACCAGCATTTTGCCCTAAAGATCCAAGGGATCTAAATGGTTCACCTAGGATGGATTTTGAAAAAGGGTTGGCCTTGCATATGACCTAGCTTCAATAATTTGGACCTAATTAACTCAACCAAAGTCTAAGGATTCAATGTCAAATAAATGAAACCATAAGGACTCGAGAGATGGTTTAATTTCTAAATAGTATGAGTCCCATCACTAGTCCTCTAGGCGAAGTTACTAGGAAACCCTAAGACTAGATCCTATGTTTTAGAGAGAGAAAGAGAGACATCAATGAGGTTAACAGTGGTATGTAATGTAGAATAGGTTTTTGTGCAGGTTGTGAAAATATAAATGTTTTTTTTTTGTGCTACGGGTTTGTGTCGGATTTGCATCAGTTTTCAGATGCAAAATCTGACGTTAATTCGTCATTCAACGATATTTTTCGATGCAAATGAGATGTTAATCTGACGCTAATATTCATCGTCTGATATTTTCAGACACAATTTGCTATGTATGTTTCATATAAATAAACTCGATGCTAATATGACACCAAAACAATGCAAATTATTTGAGTGAAATATTTCGACATAAATTAGATAGAAATAATATCACCGATCACATAATTAACGTCGGAAAAAAAAGCAGACGTAAATCGAACGCGAATCATATGATAACCTTTAAATGTCATCAGATTTTGCATTTGATCTATCCGACATAAATATGTTTAATTATTGTGGTATGGAAGATTACAAGTAGCATGAACCTCTAAGTGGCTCTTCTGATGAAAGAGATTAATGATAAGTAGAGTATCGAAATGAAGACCTTTTTTTTTTTTNGGGTGAGAGTCATGCTATGTAACCTGTTTAAAATCCGGTCAGAAGGCTATGCAAAAAGGTAAAAGAGAATTTTTGAAATGTTGGTAATTTTAATTTTAAAATTTTTATTATTTTAATCTTTTATTGTTATGATATTGAGTAGAAAATTTATAATTTTAAGATCTTTAATGAGTCTAGATTATAATTTTTATAGCATCCCAGATAAACCAAAAAAAAAAATACAATAAACAATCCATGCATATAAGCATGCGATAGAAAGTAAAAGATGCCAAAATATATAAGGAGACCCAATGAAGTTGGGTCGGTGACATATCCTAGAAAAAGAAGGAAAGGTGGTATGGGACACGAGTTGCTGCTCTAGATCCTCATCACGTTGTTTGATGTGTCTTCCGCCTCAAAATCTGTGCCAATACCTTATTTTCGATACAAACTTAACCTAGGGATTCTATCAAACACATTTAAAAGAGAAAATAAAGACCCGACCCGTTGAAGATTGTTAATACGGGTTAACTCATGAAATTGTATCTGAGCCATGCCCTTTTGGTCGAGGGAGCTAAATAACACATACAAGCAAAGAATTAGTAAAAATCACCCTTAATGATACTTGTGTGTGTGCATGCATATAATCAAGACTCTCTGTAGAAGGAAAAATTATTACATCATGACTCCGCATGCAAAGTTGCTTGTGGAGTCCAATCTCGTGCTGACACGTGGAAAACTGACTCACATATATAAAAAATGAAAAAAAAATGAAAAAGCGCGACCCAGTCCGACCGATATGTTACAGAGCCTAAGCTTTTTTTTTTTTTTTNATCATCTCCGGAAGCACGGAAGAATTTTGTCCTAAATCCCTAACACCTGCTTTTGTTTGGCTGCAAGTAGGATTCAACTAGTAGGACTGTAGGATTTAGAAATTCTGAAAATATTAATTGAAG
>JXCR01132967.1:46014-98645 GCA_002079205.1 Phalaenopsis hybrid cultivar
AAAAAAAAAACCCACTCAAGAACAGCGGTTCTCTATCCTCAGACCAGCCGACTCGGTCTTCCGATACTGAGCCATTAACGCCCTCCTCGCAGACAGGAGCCCCTCCGGAACCATGGACNAAAGAATTTAATTTTAATTATCTTTAATTCAAAATTAGTTAGGATTATATGATTTAAATTTTTTTTAATATTAATTTTGATTTGAATTAAAAATTCTTGATTATTGATTCATGTGTTTAATTCCAACTTTAATTCGATTTTTCTATTTATTACAATCATTTAATTTCTCATTTTATTTTCAATTTAAATTCGATTATGATTTAAGACGGACTTCAAACATGTTTGAGTTCATCTTGGACCAAAGAAGTGAATTAAGAGCAAATATTAGGCTTGATTGATTGAGTCCTATAAGGTCAAAAGACACTTGGAACATAAAACCAAGTCTCCAAGCTTGAAATAGTTGCTTAGGGCATTTTCAAACTATGGGAACTCAAATTGAGCTTCAATAATTTGGCCCTAATTAACTCAACCTAAGTTTAAGGATTCAATGTCAAATAAATGAAACCATAAGGAGTTCAGAGATGGTTTAATTTCTAAATAGTATGAGTCCCATCACTAGTCCTCTAGGCGAAGTTACTAGGAAACCCTACGACTAGATCTTATGTTTTAGAGAGAGAAAGAGAGACATCAATGAGGTCAACAGTGATATGTAATGTAGAATAGGTTTTTGTGCAGGTTGTGGGAATATAAATGATATTTTTTTTGTGTTACAAGTTTGTGTCGGATTTGCATCAGTTTTCAGATGCAAAATCTGACGTTAATTCGTCATTCAACGATATTTTCCGACGCAAATGAGATGTTAATTTGACACTAATATTCATCATCTGATATATTCAGACGCAATTTTCAATTTATGTTTCGTATAAATAAACTCGATGCTAATATGACACCAAAACAATGCAAATTATTTGAGTCGAAATATTTCGACATAAATTATATAGAAATAATATCACCGATCCCATAATTAATGTCGGACAAAAAAGCAGACGTAAATCGAACGTGAATCATATGATAACCTTTAAATACCATCAGATTTTGCATTTGATCTATCTGACATAAATATATTTAATTCTTGTAGTATGGAAGATGACAAGTGGCATGAACCTCTAAGTGGCTCTTCTGATGAAAGAGAATAATGATAAGTAGAGTATCGAAATGAAGACATTATTTTTCTTTTTTGCTTCCAAGATATTTGAGAAGTAACATGAGAAAAAATATATTAAGTCTTAGAATAAATTATATTATCAAACACCCAAGGGGACACCTTGAAGGAAAGCCAAAATAAGTACAAAAAAGCCAAACCATACATAAAACTAATTCTAGAAAGAAGCTAACCAATATGCTTCAATGCAAACATAAGAGATATGTTAAATGTCCTACAAAGGCATTAAAAAATAATGAAGATTTAAGGTCTGTTTGGGGCGACTTCGGCTTATTGAATAATCTGTCGATAAGCTGATTAAAAATAATATGTTGATAAACTAAGTGCGGTGAATATTATAATTTTTTATTTTTTTTTGGAAAAGTCAGACCGCCGCCAGAAAGCTGCCACCGTACCTAGATGAGTAAGGTGTGAAACTGTTATTTTCAGCGTTTTTAAAATGCATAAGTTGCCAAAACTCAATTTATCCAAACAAGTCAGGTGTGTTTTCAAAACGCCACCGCACCAAATAAGCAGCCCCAAATGAGCCCTTAGTTTCTAACTTTTCATGTTGTGTTTAAAGTGCTATAAATGAAGGAGATGATAATCTAAAAGACTATTTAAAAAATTTTAAATGTGATTAAGTAGTATAAGAAAAGCTTAAAAAGTGTTTAACTAGAAAGAAA
Organism: Phalaenopsis hybrid cultivar; assembly: GCA_002079205.1. Classification (NCBI taxonomy): domain Eukaryota; kingdom Viridiplantae; phylum Streptophyta; class Magnoliopsida; order Asparagales; family Orchidaceae; genus Phalaenopsis; species Phalaenopsis hybrid cultivar. The sequence continues at coordinate 47,901 of JXCR01132967.1, forward strand.
ATTATGTCGCCGGTGAATGCCAATTTTAAGCACATTATAGTAGCTATTGAAGAAGGAAATAAAACATACAACTTACATTCACGACGTTCTTTATGATTAATGACATACGGGAGTAGGAGAAAGCAATATGTTATTGAAAACTTTATAAAATTAAAGATTATTTTGAAAAATGACTACAAAATTAAGGAGAACTCAGTATTCATAATGTATAATGTTTATGACGTGGGTGTAATTGTGACAATGTAATATGCTATAAAACCTAATGAAGCAAATTAAAACTTGATCAATGAATATTGAGCAAAAGAGCAAAAATATCATACATACAATTAGCGCTGTCAAAAAAGCTCGTTGTTCGTGATCAGTTCGTCAATGAGTTCGTGCTCGATTCGTTCGATAAGTAAACGAGACGAATGTGAACAATTTTTTTTATTCGGTTAGTTAAAATAACCAAACACGAACAGTGATACGTTCGTTCGTGTTCGAATCGTTATTGTTCGAAATATAAAATAATTATATANAAAGTATGCAACTTCAAAATTTCTCATTTTATTGAGGTTGATTTATTACAAAGTTTTGAACCCAGTAATAGATGCTTGGCCAAATAAATAACCTCAAAAAAATCAAATTCTCATTTCGAATAATGTCAAGTTTTATAGTATGTCTTCAAATATCGTCCATTGATAGGTAGTATAGGTTTTTCGCCTCAGAAATCCACCATCTGGTAGGTTTCTCCTGAATAGACCTTTTCTATGACAAATGGTCCCTCCCATGTTGGCTCAAATTTACCACCTATCTTACGACGTGTAATAATAGGTCTTTTGAGAACATGAATGAGGTCACCCACTTTCAAAGTCCTCAGGCAGACCAATTTGTCATGAGCTTGTAACATCCTCGTCTGGTAAATTTCCAAATGTTATTGTGCTTCTAGTTGTTTTCCCTCAAAACTTTCTAATTCTTCAAGTATAATTTTTGCACTTTCTTCGGTTGTAATTTGGTTAGCGATGATGACTCTGAGAGCGACGGTGTTTAAACCTCCAGGGGCAATATGGCCTCAGACCCGTACAGAAGTGCATAAGTAGTACATTAAGTGAGAGTTCTAAACGTCTTCCGGTAGGCACATAAAGCTTTTAACAGTTTATTATGCCAATCACTTTTATTTTTGTTCAACGTTTTCCTCAAAATCTATACCAGTGTTTTGTTGAAGGCCTCCGATAGTGCACTTACCCTTAGATCATAAATTGTAGAGTATTTCCAGTCTATCCCATGACTTTTGATGAAATTATTGATCTTAATGCTCTTGAAGGTTGTCTCATTATCGTAAATCACTCTGCGCGGTACACCAAAATAGAAAATAATTTGACTCTTGAAAAATTGAAGGACATGCTTTATTGTAACCTCTCTTAATGACATTGCTTCTGCCCATTTGGAGAAGTAACTTGGAGTAGCAAGAATGAATCTATGTCCCTTAGGGGATGGAGGGTCTATCAGACCTTTTATGTTCATGTCCCAACACTTGAATGGCCACGAGGCGACAGTTGGTTGTAGCATATTCAGAGGTTGGTGTAAGACCACCGCATGCACTTTGCAAGGGTGACACCTTCTTGTTGTATCCATGCAATCATACATCATTGCTGACTAATAATATCTGAGTCTCTTGATCTTCATTTTAATTTTAGGCCCTAGCTGGTAAGCACCACAAAATCCAGCGTGTACTTCTTTGATAATATTCCGTGCTTCTGCTCTACTTAGATATTGTAGCCACATCTGAACAAATGATCTTTTGTAGAGAACATCACCCGCTAAAGCATATGACATATCCCTTCTTGTGGTTTGATATGCCTCAGACTTGTCCTCTGGTAATTTTTCCAGTTTATAAATATTCTATTAATGGCTTACGCCAGGCTTCATTGATGTCAGCAATTGCAATCATCGTTCCTTCCTCTTTTTTGAGATTATGTAGATTGTCGAGGTAGATGCGAGAGAAAACTCATCTTCCTTGTACTGTAATGTTAGTGGAATCCTCTGGAGGTCATGCCAATTTTTTTGCAAGTTTGGCTAAAGCATCAGAATTAGCATTATCTCCTCGAAGAATCTAGTAGAGAGTCACACTGGGGATCTATTCAAGCAGCTTCATTGGTACTTATGATATTCTGCTAACCTTGGCTTCAAAACCTTATATTGTCTGAAAACTTGTTGAATGATGAGTCACGAGTCGCCATAGATGGCAATATCTATTATATCCATCAATATTTCTAATTTTGATCCAGTGATCAGTGCTTCATATTCTGCTTCATTGTTGCTGCACGGATCTATCAAGTAATAGGAGAATCTCAACATGCCCTTATCTGGAGTGAAGAAAATCAGACCAATTCCTACTTTGTCTGGTATAACTGTTCCTGATTCTGTCTTTTCTGGATGAAGAAGCCCCATCAAAGTACATTTCCCAATGTCAAGAATTGGACAATTCTATTTGCATCATCTGCTCATCTGGTAACTCATCATTAAAATGAGACCCAGTTGGAAGTGGGTGCGCTGCGAGAAAATATGCTAAAATTTGTCCCTTGATTGCACGAAGGAGAACAAAGGTTATGTTGAATTACAATAAAATCATCAGAAACCTTGCTAAACATCTAGAAAGTGTTGTTCTAGTCATCAAATATTGCAACGGATTAACTTTCAAAATTAAGGTAATCTTCTGAGAGAGTATGTAATCCATAAGCTTTTAAGTGATAAAAATTAAAGCTAGATAATGCTTCTCAATGGGTGGATACTTTATCTCCGTCTATATTAGACATCGACTCAAGTAGTAGAGCATGTTTTCCTTACCCTCGTCATTGACCTGAGCTAATAGGGCTCCGAGAGAGTCATCTAAAACCGCGGTATAAAGAATCAATGGTTTTCCTGGGATAAAGGCTGCCAAAATAGGAGGTGTCATTAAATATTGCTTAACGTCCTGAAAGACCTACTGACTTTTCTCTTCCCGAACAAATTTGGCATCCTTTCTAATTAATGTCGAGAAGAACTGACACCTACTTGAGAGATTAGAAATAAAGTATCTTAAATATGCCAACTTTCCTTGGAAGGAGCGTAATTGTTTCATGATTTTTGGAGGAGGCATTTCTAAGATAACTTTAATCATATTGGGGTCGATCTTGATTCCCCGATGACAAACAATGAATCCTAGAAATTTCTCATAGAAGACACCAAAGGGGCACTTTAAGGGACTCATTTTGAGATTATATTATCGTAATCATTCAAACATAATCCTCAAATCGTTCAAAGGGTATATTTTCTATTTTCTCTTGATGACCAAATCATCCACGTAGCACTCCACTCGATTGTGAATGAGGCCGTCAAAGATCTTTGTTATAGCTCATTGATAAGTTTCTCTGGCATTATTTAACTTGAATGAAATCACTGTGTAGCAAAAGATCCCAATCAGTGTAATGAAGGTTATAAGTGCTACGTCCTCTGAAGCCATCTTGATTTAGCTGTATCTCGACGATCCATCCATGAAGGAGAAAATCTCATGTGTCAAATTGATGTCTACCATCATTTCTGGTATCGGCAACACAAATTTATCTGTTGGGCAGGCTTTATTTAAATCCATGAAGTTGACACTAACACGAATATGTCCATTTTTCTTCTTAACTGTTACAATAGTAGCTAACCATGTGGGGGTATTTCTCTTCCCACACAAAGTTAGCATCTGTTAACTTCTTTACCTTAGTTATGACTTGTTGCTCTATCTTGAGGCGCATTCTTCTGGGAGCTTATTTTACAGGGGTCATATCTTTGTCCACCCTGAGCTTATCAACTACATATCTTTGTCCACCCTGAGCTTATTCTTCAGGGAGCTTGTTTTTTTTGTGATTAAATTTTTAGTTGTTTTATATTTTGACATTTGTGGAAGTGAATTTTATCTTGTTTAATTTTTAGTTTTGGTTTTGGTTTCAGTTATGTGGCTATCCTAAAAGTTTCAGTTTTGACATGCAGGGTGACCTTATTGTTTAACATGCAAGTTTATAAGCAGAGAACAAGAGGTGCAAATAAATAAAAGTAAATTGTAATGCAATAACTTAAAAGTGTACCTATCGATTCTTCCTATTCCTCAACCTTTGTCTGAGAGGGGAAGCCTCCATCAGATGGTTGTGGTAGCTTCAAATGGACCCAAATAACCTTCAGATGAAGTCCTTGGCCCTGGTAAATTGTCTATAACTTTGATCAAAGCTGTTTTTGGGTGTTGGTCTAGAGCTAGGTTAGAGGCTCTCTATGATGGGGCTTTTGTGGGGAATCAGCTTCTCTCACTTAGGGGATGGTGTGTGCATAATTAATTTAAGTTTTATGTAGTGTGGAGTTGTGGATTTTCCTAGTTTTGAAACAAATTTTAATGAAGAAATTGACTATGTGGAGTGGTTGTGAGTGGCTAAGAGCAAAGGGGTTAAACTTGGGAAGGTTTGGAGAGAATCTGGTGAGATTTTAACAGATTTTCCCCAAGGTTTCAAGCACTCTCCCCTTTGGTTTTTGAGAGCTTCCTTTATAGCCATGGCTACCAGGTGGAGCTCAGGGCTAGGAATTGGGTGCTAAAGTTTGCTGACATGAAGGGAAGAAAGGATCTAGTTGCCAAATGGAGTGAGCCAAGTCAAGGATGTTTAATTTTGAGTTTTTGCCATTTGGAGCTCCCTTGGACTGGCTATTTCTTATGGCTGAGGTGGTGGCTGACCAGAGTTTAGTCAATTCTGGGCTTAGGAAGGTCAGGGGGTGCTTAATGATGGTTCAACACTACTGGTAAGGCATGATGGAAAAGATATTTGAGTTTAGACCAAATATGGGTGAAATACATTAAATCAAGGGACCATTGATCCATAGCTTCTCTAGGTGGGCTAGGTGTGTCTAGCCTGGTTATTAGGATGTACTTGATGGTTGTAAAAGCTTTAGTTTACTCAATTTAACATGGCTAAGTCAATTTTGGTGCATGAGTTCAATTTGGGTCAAATTATCTTGAAGTTGACTTTGGGTTAGGCTAGCCATGTCATTGAGCATAATTTATTAATCAATTTTGTGTGGATGATTGTCATAAAGAGTTTATAATACATTTGGACTGACTTTGCAATCATTTGAATGGCCAATTCGAAGGATTTTGAGCATTTTATCAATTTGGGGTTATTGGGTTAAACTTGAGTTTAGATTGCGCTAGAGTTCAGTTAAATCCAAATTGAGAGTTCAAAATGGTCTAAGGGGATGCTATGAAGATTTTTCAACATTAATTGGGTACCAATTTTGGGGTTAGGGCATTAAATTTGGTGGAATTTTGGCACATGACTAAATTGGGGCAAATTTTGGGTTGAAATTCAGTGAAATTGAAGCTTTACCCAGGTCAATTGAGGGTTCAATTTGGTGTGTGGATATGTTCCAAAGAGTTTATGATGCATAATTGGTACAATTGGAAAGACTTGGGGGTTCAATTGAGTGGAATTTTGGTTTTGGGTCAAATTGGGGCTTTTTGATTTGGGTTGAAATTGGATTCAAATGTGGGTCAATTGGGCTTGGATTTGGCTTGAATTGGGTTTTATCATGATTAATTTGAGTTTAGAATTATTATTTGAAGAAAATTGGAACCAAATTGATAGATATTTAGGGTGAATTTGGGAAAGTTGGGCCTTTAGGGGCAATTGGGGCTTTCGGTCTAAGTTGGTCAAAATGGTCAAATTCGGTTTAATTGAAGGGTCCACATTTGTTTTAGGGAGGTTTGAGATGATTTTGAGGATTTTGGGAAATTTTGGGCCACCAAGTGTATTTTTGTAATTTTGACAAATTTAGGGGTATTTTGGTAATTTTGGCAATTTTGGGAAGTTTTGAGCAATTTGGGCAGTTTTAAATGGTTTGAGATGATTTTTGGACAAACTTGGGTAATTTGGGTAATTTTGGGAATTTTCGTCAAATTTGGGGTTTGGGGGTATTTTCGTAAGTTGAGTAGACTTGGGTGCAGAAGGCTTTGAGCCATGGACCAATGGAATCTCCATTTGGGTCCTCTATGTACTAGTCTTGGCTAGACCCTAGCCTAGGGCTATTGGGTCTAGGGGACCATCTACATGAGTCTTCCAAAAAATCAAGGGATCACAGTCAGCAAGTTTGGGTTTTGGGTTGTGAGTGAATGTGAGTGAAATCAAGTGTAAGTGAGTGAACTGGCTCCAAAACAACACCCAGGATCAACCTTAAGGCCAAGCATTCCTATGGAGACTCCCCTTGAGCTAGAGGTCAGGACCCCACCTACCAAGTGCTAGAGGTCAGGACCAATATGTGGAACTTCAAGTTAAGCAGAGAAGAGTTTAGAATTTCTAATTTTGAAGGTTCATTTACTTGTCCTATTAGAATAGTCAATAGAAAAGTCCTATGGCTAGACCCTAGGCCACTAAAGGGGAGAAATCTAGACCTTAACCAAAAGTGAGGTCAACAATGAACTTTGATGTTTTGATTATTCCTTTGAGTGGGGTAATTATCACTTGATGTTTCACTTATTAATTATACGGGTAAAGGCCCTTAAGGTCAATTTGGCTTAATTAAGGGACTTAGCTAGTTTTATTTTTAAAGATGGGCTTGTAGTGTTTCGAAAATATTTCAAGTTATTTATAGGTCATTTTCTAAGCCTCATTAAACAGTATTTTGATTAAACCTAATTTACTACTGAGCCCTTAAAATTTAATGGGTAGATTTGTAATTTTTATATGAAAATTTAAATATTTATATTTTTAACCCTTATCAATAAATCATAAATCATTTTAAAACCATTAATTGAGGGTTTTAATCAGTGGGTTATGATCTTCCAAAGTCAAACCCCCAACCTTAATAACTTATTTAATTGCTCTTCCAAATTTCATCAATTTGAAAAATTAAAAATTTATCTTTAATGAAATCAAAGTGAGATTGGTTGATACCATTTATCCCTTTCATGTTTCAATCATCAAGACATGTCAATTAAGCTCATTCATTACCCACTTACCCTTTGGTTAGCCTAAATATTAGTTAAGGATTAAATCCCATAAACCAAACACAAATGACTTTAAAATTTTTATGTTACCCCACTCATGGATTAATTAAAACATCAAAGAATAAAATGTGATTATTTTGAATTTATTTAATTTTATAATTATTTTTAATGCAAAAATAGGGATTTTTAAAGAAAGTTTAATAGCTCAACTAACACAAAGCTTCTGTCCTTAAGAAAATTACAGGAAGTTTACCTAGGTAAGAGGATCACTTAGACCAATTTTCATGATTTTAGAGGGTCAATTTATTTATTAGAATTATTTGGTTGTTTTGAGTAATAATTAAATATTAAATATTATTTAAAAGAAAAATTAAATTTTATATTTTTTTGAAATCTCTCTAAGGTTAGGGAACCTAGAGAAACAAATTTCATATTTTTTTATTTATATTTTAATTATTAGAATTATTTTAGTGGAAAATCAAAGAAATATCATTTTAAGCCTTTAAAAATTAATATCTCGACTTAAAAATTTAGGAAAATTATTTTAATTGGTCCCAAGTGATTAGAAAACCAAATGTAACATTTTAGAATATTTTTACAGTTTTGCAATTTTTATGACTTTTTAAATTAGTTTTTTAATTATTTAAATGCTTAAAAATAGCTTAGAAATGAAGTTTTTATTTTCATTACACTTTTATTTTTCTTAGGTTCCTCTAGTCATAAGGAGCTCCCAAAACCAATTTGTTGATGTTTTTAGTTTCATTTTAATTACTATAATTATTTTAGTGCCAAAAATGTCATCTCACTTAATTAACCCATTTTAGTGGTCAAATTAACTCCAATTGACTTGCAATTTTTATGGGGAGCTCCTCTGTCATTAAATTATAAAAAAGAATGGTTTTTATGTGATTTACAGATAGATTTACTCCAATTTAATTTTATTTCATTTTAAGGGGTTGGTGATAACTATGATTATTTTTAATGAGTTAAATCAAGTTTATATTTTTTCTAAGGTCCTCTGACCCCAGTGAACCTACCAAAATAAGTTTTGTATTTTTTTAATCAATATTTTAATTATTATAACTATTTTACCAAACTAGGGACCATTAACTTGAAAATTAGAGAGCTCTACTTAGAGATCTCCCCTGATCTTGGAAAAATCAGAGAAGATCCCTCATGACAAAGAGAACCAAAGCTCCCAAAATCTAGTCATGGTGAAATGTCTACAAAAATGGAGAGTCCAAATAATAAATCAAATATTTAATTTATTAAAAATTACATATGCATCAAATAAACATGAAACCATTTCCACATTGTTCTCCTCTGTTCACTAAGCAAGAGTGTATTATTATTTTATTTTTACGATTTTTTTACACCAATATATGGATTTTTGAAGTTCAACGATTTGAGTAATTCATAAAAATCCCTAATTTTCTACTTTTCCAAGACTGCGCCACCTCACCCTAGGAAACTCTAAAGCTCCACATGGCGTTTTCTAGTTCAGCGAAGCCGTCTGAGTTAGCTCGCATTTATGGATTGAGGCCCCATTCGACGCAATGCTGGTCATCCATGTGATACTTGCATGATCCAACAGTTGCATTTCATTTTCCCCAACTGGTTCAACCTGAGAGTCGCCCAGTTTCTAACCCTAATATCTCACTCGATACTCAACCAAATCAATTGCATTTTGTTCTTATTGACTCGTCTCAATGAGAAGAACACATCCATACTATTAATCAAGTCTTAAATTAATTCTATAAGCATAGATAATCAAAACAATTTCAATTTAGGTTTTGGTTGCAATAGCTTTGACCAAGAGGTGTGGCCTTAATTGGATGCTTCAAGAAGCTTGAGTTGAGTCTAGAAAGCACCTAGATGAAGCCCTGAGCAGTGGTGAAATGTCTAAACCCAATTTCGATCAAGGCCAACTTGAGGTGTTGAAAAAATTCTATGCTAGGGTGGTCTGTTGATGGGTCTTTTATCGGGGGTCTTCTTCTCTCACTCAGAGGATGGTGTGGGTGCAATTAATTTGACTTTGATAGATTCCAGAGGGATGTCCTATTTTGAACTTAATTTTGAGCTCCAAAATTGTGCTCAAGCAGTGGGTTTGAGGGCTAGAAGATGGAGGGCTTGTGCACAGGGCAGCTAAGGGAAGCTTGGAATCAATTTTCCAGGGTCTCCCTAAGGAAATTCAACAACTCTACCCTTAGTTGTGGAGGGTGAGTTTAAATAGAGGGAGAAGGAGAGGCCACCATTGCTGGCTAATGAGTGCTATGAGTTGCTCAGGTGGAGAGAATAAGGGGGAAACAATCCAATTGGGTTGGGCCATCTTTTTTGGGTGTAATTTTGGGTTTAGCTCATTTTTCCCCCTTTGCCATGGTGTTTTCCAATAATCAAGGTGGTTGGCCGACCAAGCTCATGCACCATCTGGTCCAGAGAAGTCAAGGCTTGGATTTGGTGCAATCAATTAGGGGTTGGTATGTGTAAAGGTGTTGAATAAAAATAGGATGGGTGAAGGGTCATTTTGGGTCAATTTAGGTCAAGATATGATTTGGGTTGGGCTCACCCACCAAGGAAGGTTTGGGTGCTGAAGATAATCAGGTGGTTCAGCTTAATTTATGAGGACGAGTCACCATCAAAGAGATTTGGCTAAACATGGGTTTAGGGGAAACATGGGAAGGTTTGGCCACTTTTATGGTAATCTCTAAAGGGTCTCCTCCTTTTGCCACTTAGGGCATAGTGAGATGGCAAAGGCTTACATGGCTCACCTATGGCTTAGGAATAGCTTCATGGTTTGTCCTTGGCTTGACCAACTTTCATGAGAAGGGATTTTTGGATTTATGGGGTATTTTTGTGGATTTTTTCATGATGTTAGATTTTGAATGACTTGATCATGAATTTAAAACTTATGGAATGATTTTTATTAAATGGATGTGGGAAGAAATTTCATGCCATGTGGGCTTTGGATTTGCGCTTTTGGAATTAAAAGTTTTGAACTTGGGCTTTTCAAATTAGGGGTGAATTTGGGCTAAAATTTGGGTCAATTTAATGTCTAATTTGGTTTAGGGAGATGTAATGAAGAGTTTTGAAAGGGTGTCAAGTGATTTTGAATTGAATTGGAAGGCCAATTTGGGGAATTTGGATATATGGTCGAAATTGGGGCTTTTTGACTTGGGTAAAATTGGGCTAGAAATTAGAATAAATTGGGCTTGTACATGGTTTCAATTGGTCTTAAGGATGTTGAATTTTGATTTGGAATTGAAATTGGGCATGATTGGGGTCAATTGGGCCAAGATTGAGGCTAATTTGGGGAAATTGGGCCTTTTAGGGAAATTTGAAGCTTTTTGTCAAAATGGGTCAACTTGGTCAAATTAGGTCAATGTGATGGCTCAAAGTTAAAATTGGGAATATTTGGGATGATTTTAAAATTTTTTAGAATTTTTAAAATTTTTTAAAATTTTGGGTCATGAGGGGAATTATGGTAATTTTGGCAATTTTGGGGTATTTTGGGGATCTGGTCATTTTGGTGAATTTTAACCAATTTAGGTAGTGGTGAGTGATTTGAAAAGAATTTTGGATAAATTTGGGTGTTTTGGACAATTTTGGGAACTTTGGCAAAAATTAGGGTTGTAGGGGTATTTTGTTAATTTGGTGATTTTAGGCTAGGATGGGCAAGTAAGCCATGAAGCCATGTCAAACCAATAGGAGCCATATGAGGACTCATTTTAGATGCTTAATATGCTGGTCCTAACCCTCTTAGCCAAGGGCAAGGGGTTTGGGTCCACCCACATGAGCTCTCTGAAGGAGTCAGGAGACCAAATCAAGGGATCCTAGGGTTTAGGGTGTTTGAGGAAGTGTAGTGTGTGTAAGCTAGCCTAACCAAGCCCAAACACTCATGGTTAGTCCTAAGGCTTGACCAACTATGGGGAATCTCCTTGAGCTCCCTCATTTTGACCAATATATGCAACTTCAAGTTGAGCAAAGAAGAGTGTAGAATTTCTAATGGTGAGGGTTCCTTTTCTAGTCCTCAAGAAGAAAGTCCTGAGAGGTCAAAACTCCTCAAATGTCATGACTGCTCTGAATTTCTCAGTCTTTTTCTGTGAGGCTCTATGTGCTTAACCTCCTTTTACAAGCTGATGGTTTTGCTTAGTAGTTTCTTGAATGAATTGATTGTGAGTCCCTTGAGCATGAAAGCTACTGGTCCATGGATGCTTTTAAGTAAAATCTCAATCGCATGTTGTTCATGTACCTTCATGCTCAAGTTTCCCCACCTTAAGATATAGTCAACCAAGGTCTCATTAGGCTTCTGTCTTTCCACCATGAGATCTCCTATGGTGATATGGTGTTGCGCTCCAGAAAATCTCTTCAAAAACAAGAGCTCCAACTTGTCAAATTTCTTTACTGATTCATTGGACAACACGATATACCAGTCAAATGCTATCCCTGATAAACTGCTGATGTATTAGAAGAACAACAACGCTTCATCATCTCTGGAATTACAAAACTATCTCTGAAGTGGGCTACATGCTGGCGGGGAATTCCAGTCCCATCGAATGCCTTGAAGTTTGATGGCACAAAGCCCTTGGAGTAAGATACGGCATCAAATTCCTCCGGGTAAGGTCTACCCTTCGAAATTCATGCACCACCCTTTAGACTGGGCTAAGGCCTCCCAAACTTGTTGTTCGAACATCTTCTTAATGTCTTTCTCTGGTACCAAACTCTAGACTGAATCTTTATTTTGTAGTTCATCTCTACTAATTAGAAACGACCTCCATTCTATCTGTAATATGCACAACCTCGGGCTGATTGACCTCCGACATTGTAGTCATGGCAGTCATGGTGATGACCATCTCTTCCATTCTTTTCTCCATGCGTATGATCTATTCAATAAAACAACAAAATAAAGTGTTATTTTAAGTATACATTTTATGCTTATTTTTTTGTGATATTACACTTTAAAGAAGGGTATTTTCATGTTTTTGTTGTAGATATATAAATTTTAGGCATTTGGAGAAAAAGTAGCAAAAAGAAGGAAATTTGAAGTGAAAATAGAGAACTTTGTGATTCTGGCGTTTGAGGCGCCTGAATTGCGCCAAAGGCACCAACTTATAGAGAGCTGGCGCTAGAGGCGCTGGAACTAGCAACAGATTCTGGCACCAGAGGTGTCAGAACTGACGTCAGAGTCACCATTGTACAGAGAAGTGGTGCCTAAGATACCGATTTGGTGCCAGAAGTATCAGAGCCTTGAATAATGTGGACTTAAGTAACCTGGCGCCTGAGGTGCCAAAATTGGCACTAGAAGCACCAGAGATGGTACTTGATGGATTAAAGCAGTTGGAGATGAATGTTGAGCAGATTTTGAAAGCTCCAAATATTTCAAACGCCCCATGGAGTAATTTAATCCATCTAGACACTTAAAAAGTTCAATGAAATGATATGTCTCTTGAATGAATAGACATGTCTTTTGGGATTCAAAAGGTGTGACATTTGAAGAGAAATTGGAAGGGAATTCTGATTTCTTCTTTAAAGGAGGTAGCCCTTAATTAAAAAGGAGAGGAGTCTAGGGCATGAGTGTGGCATGAGAGTGAGAGAAAGGCTTCGGAGGAGAGAAGATTTTCTTCTAGGTTTGTAAGAGGAGAGGAAAGGTGAGAGATTTCTTCTTCATTACATTTCTAGGTGAGAATTGAGTGTGATTGTAAAGAGATAAAGTGCCTAAAGGGAACTTCTAGGGATTTTCTTGGAAAGTAGTGTGAGATAAGCTGTGTTCTTTTCTTTTTATGTTTTGTAAAATCATTTTTATATATGAAATCAATGTTTTCTCGTATCCTTCTCATGAAGTCTGAGTAGTCTTCTTTATCCTTCTCCGTATAATGAGATTTGATTTAGTGAAGAATTTGATTTTATTTTATACAATTTTAAATTCCAACAATTTGCGATGATTCAAACTAGGATCTTCATTTACTTTTAAATTTACCAAATTAAAAGGTTAAATTTATTAAGAAACATAAGATCCAAAAGGGCTATGCTTTCTATAGCAAGGTAAGAGTCACATTCAATTTCATAGGTGAGAATGTAATACATGTGGTTGATGGTAAATAAACAGGGAAATATACTTTGTTGGATGCAGAATTAGAGATTTTCAGGAGAGAGATTAAAATCCTCTATTTGATCCATTTGATTACAAACTAATGCGAGATTGTTATCTGATCTCGATTTTTATATGTAAGGATTTTTGAAGTTAACACCATTACAATGCCAAAAACTTGATCCTTATATGAAAAGTAAGTTGTGTAAAATATATATAATTATAGGCAATTAATAATGTGATTCTACACAAGTATACGTATCGTTATCAAGTAATAATGGACTTTCTTTTTATGCCCCAAATATCAATCCCACAGGAAAGTTCAATGATAAATTTTAACTGGAAATTTACAGAAAATCAAGCAAAGTCACTGTCACAAATTTCAAATTTTGAGATATTAACCAAACTAAATTACTTAACTATTAGCAAAACGGAAATGCAAATTTTGGATAATAACTACGAATCTACTAACTATGTTTATGTAATGAAGATTTCTTAAGTGAAAAAGCATCCTTCCCACTACAATAAAATTCTGGTGAAATGAGATAAGATAAATGTTTGTAATATGTATTGTGCGAAACAGGTGCAATTTTCTGATACAGTGCATAGAAAATCATTGGTTAATCTTAGGTTTAGTGCCTAAATCCATAGCTAGGCTAGAAGGATACCGACTCCTACTCCAGAGCTCCCACTTCCCTTCACCTGAAAGCTAACTCTGGCTTTAGTTTTTAAACACTAAAACCAAATTCGGGATCTTAGTCTATCACCCTAAAGATTCTTCAATTTTACACCCAACAAAGCATATTTCCCTATTTATTTGCACTAAATTTCTTGAATGAATTTCTTCTTCATGAAATCAAATGTGACCCTCACCCTCTTGTAGAACTCATACTCCATTTCCCGGATCATATGTTTCAAAACATATTTTAAAAAATCAATTGGTCATATTGAAAAATAAATTAAGTTCAGAGTTGAAAAATCATCATAACTTATTTTATATTTTAATTATGGCACATTCAATTTATCTCTTCATTTCACCAAATCTCAGAGTAGGGAGAAAGATAGAGGGAACTACTCAGACTTCATGAGAAATATATGACAAAATACAAATTTCATATATAAAAGAAAGTTCATACAACACTAAATAAACAAACAAACTTATCTGGAACTCTTTCTCAAAGCAAATCCCTTGTAGCCTTTCCTTAGAAAATGCAGGAATAAGAACTCTCTCACTTTTCTCCTTCTCCAACACTCTTACAGAAAGTTTTACACTAAATCTCACCACAAAAACTCTAAACTATGAAAGCAAAATTACTAATTGACTCCAGCATGGTGGTGGAATGAAGATGGATTATGAAAATGTGGTGTGGTGGAACGTTGTGGAGCAAAAAATGAACATAGAGGAGCCCCTTTTCTGAAGAAATTCGGTCCCAAATAAAGGCTAAGTTTGATTCTCCAAGAGGTGCATCCAAAAACTCTTCAAAAATCGTCCAAATACATCGAACATTCTAAAAACGGGGTCTGAACCGCCTTTTGCACCGTCGGCGCTAGTCTGGTGTTGTCGGTGCTAAGTAAAATCCTCCTGCTTTCGGTTGTTTTGCGCCGTCGACACTGACCTTAGCGCTGTTGGCGCTGAGTATTTCCTCAAAAATGTCATTTTGACTCCAAATTTCATCGTTTTTGCTTAATCCTTATAAATCAACAACCTGAAAGAAAACATCAAAATACCTTCCATTAAAGTGCAATATCACCAAAAATAAATATAAAATATGGGTCTAAAAATACATATATTTTTGGTGTATCAAAATCTCTCAAACTTACATGTTATTTGTCCGCAATTAACTTCTCTACTACATAAGAATATGACTTATGGTAAGGATTTTAACTTTTAGACTTCCATATTTTAGTTCTCTAAACATAATAGTTTAACTTAAGAAAAATTCAAAACAATTCCAGTTAATACTAAAGGTGTAAAAATATTCAGTAATTAAGTCTAAGGTTTTTGATCCTCTATTTCTTTCAAGAAAAATTACAATTTGTTATATTAAAGTCACATAGGAAATTCATATGAAAAATAAATTCATAAAACTTTATTAATAATTAAGTTAATATTCAAATTAAAAGTTTAGAAAATATATCCAAATCTTTTTCTTTAAGTTGATTCAAGTGAAGCTAACTTATAATTAGGCATCTCCTCAAGCTTCTCCCCACTTTTTTTCTTTTTCTTTTTTTTTCTTTTCTTTTTTTTTCTTTTCTTTTTTTTTTCTTTTTCTGATGATTACTATATCTGGATAGCCTTTAATGATTTTGAACTTCACTATCCTCTTCATAAAGTTAAAAACTTTTTAAATTTCTTCACTTAACAAATTTATATTAACTTAATATATTCATAAAGTTTAATTATTTTCTTTTTACATGAATCTTTTAAGATTTTTTTACTATTTCAAAAATACAAATTTTCTTTACTAAAAATTAAAAAATATAGTCTTATTCTCTTTTACAAAATATCTTAGCACCTAGAATTAACCTTTATTATTGAGAATTTTTACTTAACTTTACTATATATTTAGAAACATAAATATAGTTATCTAGAGTTAACCCTTAATACCAAAGGTCATGTTATCTTTAAAATTTTGAAAATTTTGTTAAGTGAGGACAAATAAAATTAAGTTCTTTCTCTCTTTCTAAAAATGATTTTTCTTCTTCCCCCCAAACTTAAATTTTTAAAAGAATTTTTTTACATGAAGAACTTTAAAAATGAAGGGTGAAAGAAAGCATTAAATACATAAAAAAAATTCATAGCTGTTAGAGATTCTGATTTTTAAACATAAATTTTGAAATACTGCAAGTGCTAATATGAAAACTATAAGGTTAAAAACATTAAATTTCCATAATACATATAAAATTTGCTAAGAAAGAGCTAATCACAATACATAACAAAGTGTTGAAATACCAACAAAACTAAACTAAATTATAAAAATGAAAACAATTTTTCACAATACAGTTTCACATAACTTAACAACAGAGTCTCAGCAACAACATAACACAAACAATACAATCACACGGTACGAACACATACAAACAAACAAACAAAAAGATCACCAGTCATCATCTTCCTTATCATCAACAACTAACTTCTATTGCTGATATGGAGTATAAGTAGGGTGATTAGGGAACTGAACTGTATGGTGACCCATCAGGTATCTCACTAAAGCATCATTATAAGCAGCATCATACTCAAATTTCTGGCGAACAGAACCTCAGTGTGAGCATTTCTGGCCTCCATATTCTGCATCCTATGATCCATCCTCAAAATATCTCCCTGCTGAATCATCATCTGGTCCAACAACTCCCTATTGTTGGGGTCACTCGAAGTAGGCTAACTAAAAGTAGGGGTTCTATAAGTAGAAGGAATATGTTTAGCCTGTCTTCCAGATCTCCAATCAACATAGGACTCATAAGTCTTGATGTTGGCCGTCCCAATCGGTCTATGAGGCTCAATCCTCTCCTCATCAAGTCTAAAATCAACTCCTGCATGCTCACAAAATGTGAAAATTAGAGCAGGGTGTGCTAATCCACCAGTGGTTTCTCCTAGAGCAATAGATCGAATTTTCATACAAATGATAGAGCCTACATTTATGTCCATCACTTGTTGAACACAGAAGTTCAGGATGGCTCTCTCCTTGGTCACTTCACTATGATGGTTTGTTGGAATCATCCTCCCAGAAATAAAATAATGGCAGGCCTTAGACATTACATTTAACATAGAGAGGGGAAAGTTAACTTTAAATTCATTCTTTATTTTCCAAGACCTTTTCTCACTGGTCAAAAAAGAAATAACTTCATCTAAGGCTTGGTTTGTAGCAGAAAATGAATGATACTAGCATCTATAAACATCTTCTAATTGATAAAACTCATTGATTTTTCTTGGAGTAAACTCCACCCTTTTTCCTCGAACAAAACAAAATCATCAAAAACCTCAGAAAGGTTTGCATAAATTTTCATCACAATCCCAACTATCGCATCGGCATTAAAATAGCAGAAGTTTTCCCACTGTCGAGCGATAATCAGTCGTTCAACTTCTCCTCCTAGATTTTAAATCCTCGGTCTTGTATCACTTTTTAATTTTCTTGAAGACTATGAAATTGAGCACTGGCTCTAAAGCTAATAAACCTTTGCTCATAACATTCTACTTTCCTTTTGCTTGATCTAAGTGCCATAGGAAATCTAGAAAAAATTGAAAAAAAAGATCCAAATAAATTTCAAAATTCTGAAAATCAAAATGTAAATCATTTTAAACTTAAGTCCACTAAGTAAGAGTTATTCACCAAAGCATTTTCTCAAAATCTCTCAAAAAAAATTTCAAAATTTCGGATCTAGTCAATGTGAGAAAAAGCTTTGGTGAAAATAAAAAATTTTTACTTTAAAGTGTAGCTCTTACCTAGAGAAGATGAAATCCAAAGTTCCTTTGCCTCAAATCCGCCCAAAATCAAGCCCTATGAGCAAAACTGAGGGTTGAAGGTGACTTAAGGGGTAAAAATGGAGATTTGCCGTAAAAATTGTGAATTAAAGGGTTAATTCGTTGCTCTCGGGTCGAAGGTGTCGTCGGCGCCAATGCCAATGCCATCGGCGCTGAAGGACTGAAATTCTCTATTTTGATTTTCCAATTTTCAATTTCCTTTCAATTTTATCCAAAGTTTTTTGTATTTTTAAACACAAATTTTAATCTAATTTCATAAATAAACTTTTCACAAACAATCATTTTCACAAACAACAACAAACTGTCTTTTATATATGAAAATACACTTTTTACAACACCATTTACAAATCACACATTCACACCTACCAAGCAAACTAATTATAAATCAGCGTCAAAATCAAGCCACAACATTAAACGCTGTCACAAAACTATACACATAATCAAAGTTCAGAATTCTAAAGTAAAAACAAACCAAATCAAACCTAACCAAATCCACACAATTACACTAAACACATAAACACTTTTAAGCAACTAGAGAATTCAAAATCTTCAATAATTCAGGCTCATCTTGAGTGCTTTCACCTCCTCTAATATCTCCTATAGATTGGTAATGAACATATAGGTTGTAAAAGGATAGGTACGGGAATTGATCTGTCAAAATTCTTCGATCCACCCCTTTTCTTTAAACATTTGAACTAATCCTACTTCAAAAATTCCAGTGTGATCAAAATTCTCTTTCATTCTCCAATCAAAGTGATCAAAAGGGTACTTGAGATCTCCCACTGCATTCATAATACTCTAAAGTTCTCTTTCAATTTTCTTCAATTTCTTCTCTAAAGCAAGCAAACTTCCAACTGCTGATGGCATTAATGGAGTTGAAGCATGTGAAGAATGATCTGTAATAGAATTTAGTGCTTCATTTCCATTACCAACATACTGATCATCAATAGGAATCATGGGCTCCCACGGTAGTAAAACTTTTTCCCAACTTTCATATGGCACTTGAGATTAACTGCAAATCTAAAAAATTGTAGAAGGATGCCCAAGTCCTTAAATTGGTCCATTCATAATGATTCCCATCATAGATTTAAATATAATTGAACCTATATCAATTGGTTTCTCCATTTGAATATAGTAGTTTAAAATAGCACTCTCCTTGGTGACTCACTGATCTTCATAGTAGGGAGTAATTTTGCACAAATAATGAAATGCCACACCTTCAAAATTGGATTAAGTGATGAAGCGGGAAAACTAATATATCCTTCTTCTTGTACTTCCCACAAATCACTTTCATCTGTCAGAAAATTATAAATATCTTGCATCAAATCTTGCGTAGGAATGAAATTTACATAATAACAGATTGGAACATTTTCTATGATATACAATTCATTAATCCTCACGATAGTAAATGGTACAGCCTTACCTCATACGAAGACAACTCCTTGGGTAATTCCATGTAGGTTTGCATAGAACTCCTTCACTACAGGTACAACAACCATAGCAGTAGTGTAACACAGAACTTCCCATTGCCTTTGCAGGATAATCTTGTCAACTAGAGCACTGGGATTGATCAACCCATGATTAACAAATCCTCTTTCTTTGATCAATCTCTCCATCATAATAACTTTATCGTATAATCCCTGCTCGTCAAGACTAATAAACTTTCTTCTATTGAAAACTCCATACCATAAAGTATTTCTGGAATTAGAAGTCATGGAATCCAAAAATAGAAAGTTTCTAGGCATCCTAGGCCATTTTTAGGACTTTAAAAAGACCTCCCGGCTGTTATTATGGAGCAAAATGCAGTCAAAGTCTGCCAAAAGTTGCAGGAACTGTCCAACCACTCTCTACACCGCTGATGCTTCTAATGGGCGCTGCCAGCACTGAGATCTATTTTCTTGGGCGTCGTCGGCGCCAATGGCCAAATTTTTGCGATTTTCATTTTTCGTTCAATTAGATTCCAACATTTCTTCCAATACAAATATTGGACTTAATTTATAATAAATTCAATTGTGTAGGATTATTATCTACTAATATATAAGACATTTAACAAACTAAATAGTAATACATAGACATATAAGTATGGGTTGCCTCCCACAAAGCACTTGGTTTAACGTCGTCAGCCCGACATACCATTTGTTTAGTTGGGTTGACTTAACATTAAAACTTCTTTAAATTAATGTATGTGTCCTTCATAATAGTGTTTTAAACAATGCCCATTAACTTTAAATATCTTTCCAGTGTTAGGATCTTTAATCACAACAGTTCCATAATGATAAACTTTAATCACTTTAAATGGTCCTAACCATATGGATTTCACTTTTACTGAAAACAATCTCATTTTTGAATTATATAATAGAACTTCTTGTCCAGGTTCAAATTTCTTCAGAGAAATATTCTGATCATGTCATTTTTTTTCATTTTCTCTTTATAGATTTTTGCATTATCATATGTTTCATTTCTAATCTCCTCAAGCTTATTGAGTTGCAATAATTTTATCTCACCAGCATCTTTTAGTTAAAATTAAATTCCTCAATATCCCAAAATGCTTTATGCTCTAATTCTATAAGTAAGTGGCATGTTTTTCCAAATATCAGTCTTTATGGGGACATTCCTACGAGAGACTTATAAGCAGTGTTGTATGCCCATAATGCAGTATCAAGTCTAGCAAACCAATCCAATTTATAAGGATTTACAGCTTTTTATAAAATGCGTTTAATTTAATGATTTAAGATTTCTACTAGACCACTAGCCTGAGGATGATAAGTAGTAGAGAATCTATGCATAATATCATACTTCTTAATTAATTTTTCTATTCTCTTATTTATGAAATGAGATCCTCCATCAATAATGATTACTCTCAGCATTCCATATCTTGTAAAAATATTTTTAATTAAAATTTTAGAAACAGTATGAGCATCACATTTAGGTACAGTAATAGCTTCAATTCATGTGGACATATAATCAACAACAAGTAATATATATAAGTTTCCAAGTGAAGGCATAAATGGTCCCATAAAATCTAATCCCCACAAATCAAAAATTTCAACTTCCAATGTGTAATTTAGAGGCATTTCATTTCTTCTAGATATATTTACTACACGTTGACATCTATCGCATGATTTAATATATTCAATAAAATTTTTAAAAATAGTAGGCTAATAAAATTCAGCTTGTAAAATTTTATATGCAGTTCTATTTATTTCAAAATGTCCTCCAAATTCAGAATCATGGCATTTTTCAATTATCTATTGAGTTTCTTCATAAGGCACACATCTTATAATAATTAGATCTTTACATTGTTTATATAAATATGGGTCATCCCAAAAATAGTCTTTTGAATCATATATAAACTTCTTTAATTGTGGATTTTTTATAACATGTGATAGAATATCACTTACAATATAATATATTATATCAGCATATCACAGTACATCCATTTCATCAATACTATATAATTGTTCATCAGAGAAATTCTCTAAAATTTCATTTGCAAAATTAGTTAATATTTCTATTTCTATTCTAGATAAATGTTCATCTATTTGATTATCATTTTTCTTTTTATCTACCACGGTAAAATCAAACTCTTGCAATAGAAGTATCCATCTAATTAATCTTGATTTCAATGAATCACGGTAAAATCAAATTCTTATAATAGAATTTTTCATCTAATTAATCTCAGTTTAGCATCCTTCTTTTGCATTAAATATTTAATAACAGAAAGATCTGTATGCACTATACATTTAGTTCTAATTAAATAACGTCTAAATTTATCAAAGCCATAAGGAATAGCTAATAATTCTCTTTCAGTAGTAGTATAATTAATTTGAGCTTTATTTAGAGTCTTACTAGCATACTGTATAACTTTAAAAACTTTATCGTGCCTTTGTACTAATATAGCTCCAATAGCATAATCGCTAGCATCACACATTATTTCAAATGGTTTCTCCCAGTCAGGTGGTACTATTATAGGTGCAGTAACTAATTTTTTCTTTAATAATTTAGATGCTTTTATGCTCTCTTCATTAAAATTAAATTTTGTATCTTTTTTTAAAAGTTGGCATAGAGGCTTAATTATTTTTTAAATTTTTTTTTATGTAGCACCTGTAAAAACTAGCATGTTCTAGAAAACTTCTCACCCCTTTAACACTAGTAGGCAGTGGTAATTTTTCTATAACTTGGATTTTTGCAGGATCTACTTGCATAGATTGTCATTTTTCCCAATTTAATACTAAATTGACTTTTTCACATACTTCGGGAACTTTTTCTAAATTATTAAGGCATATTCAAATGAAGTCCCAAATACAAAAAAATCATCCATAAACACTACCATTCCATGTTTTATAAAATTACTAAAAATTGACATCATACATCTTTAAAATATTGCAGGTGTATTGCATAGTCCAAAAGGCATTTTACAAAAAGTAAATGTTACATATGAGCTTGTAAACGTTCTTTTCTCTTGATCCTCTGGAGCAATTGGAATTTTGTGATAACCGATATATCCATCTAAAAAGCAATAATACTTATTCCTTGTCAATCTATCCAACATTTGGTCTAGAAAGGGTAAAAGAAAGTGATCTTTTTTGGTGGTCATATTTAATTTAATATAGTCAATGCAAATTTGCCAACCAGTTACTTGTCTTTTTGGTATTAATTCATTTGTCTCATTTTCTTCAACAGTCACTCTTCCTTCTTTGGGACACAGTGAATTGGGCTTACCCAAGAACTATCTGAAATAGGATATATAATTCCAGCATCTAACTATTTTAAAATCTTCTTTTTACAACTTCTTTCATTATTGGGTTTAATCTTCTCTGAGGATTAGCTTTAAGTTCATATTGTTCATCTAATAAAATTATGTGCATACAAATTGAAGGACTAATTCCTTTAATATTTGCTAAAGTCTATCCAAAAGCCTTTTTATACTTTTTCAACATTTCTATTAACTTTTGTTCTTGAATCTCAATTAACTTAGAAGATATAATAACAAGCAATGTAGATGACTCTCCTAAAAATTCATACTTTAAATGGCTAGGTAATATCTTTAATTCAAGTTTAGGTGGTTTAATACTTGAAGGGATGAGATTTTTAATATCGTTTTCCAACAAGTCTAACTTTTCAAATTTGCCCTGAATGTAATCCAAATCTTCTTCATAAATTTCATCTTCATTCTCAAAAATTTCTCCTTGCTTAAATTTATCTTCGAATTCTTTCTTAAAGTGTTCATTACTTAGATAATTAGCTACTTTCATCCTAAAACATTCATTATCTTTTTCTATTCCAGGATATTTCATAGCTTTTGCTATATTAAATTTTCCTTCGTGATCATTAACTCTCATTATTAATTCTCCTTTTTGTACATCTATTACAGCTCTTCCTATTGCAGGACATGGTCTCCTTAAAATAATAGGAATCTCTTTATCTTCCTTCATATCCAATACTACAAAGTCTACAGGGAAAATAAATTTATCCACTTTTACCAGTACATCCTCTATAACTCCTTTTGGATAAGTTATTGATTGGTCAGCTAACTGAAGAGTTACAATAGTAGAAAAAATTTCTCCCAAATCTAATTGTTTAAAAATTGATAAGGGCATAAGATTGATACTCGCTCCTAAATCACAAAAAGTTTTTTCTATAAAAGTTTTCACCAATTGCACAAGGTATAGTAAAACTACCAGGAGCTATTAATTTTTTAGGAAGCTTTATCTGAATAATAACACTACACTCTTCATTGAGTGCAACGACTCATGATCTGTAAACTTCCTTTTCTTATTTAGTACATCCTTAATAAATTTTGCATAACTTTGCATTTGTTCCAAAGCTTCAATAAAAGGAATATTTATTGTTAACTTCTTAAGGATTTCTAAAAATTTTATAAATTCTTTATATTTATTCTTCTGTTTCAATCTTTGAGGAAATGGAGGAAATGATTTTTCTAAAAGAACTTGTGTTTGTTCATTTTCTTTTTGATCATTTTCCATTTCTTCCTTCTCTTCATCAAATTCAGTTTCTCATTGGATTCTTTTTTCAATTTATTTTCCACTTCATAATTAAATAGCTTTAATTTTCTCTTTATTTTAATCTTTTGGATTAACTTCCACAGTACTCGGAAAAATTCCAGAAGGTCTGTTAATAAGTGCAGTAGCAATAAATACTAATTGATTTTCAATATTTCTAACACCAGCCCCATGATTCTGTATTTGATTTCCCATATTCAACATCACTTCTTTCATCATCAACTTCTTTTCCTTAACTTGTGGGTTAGGATTGGAGTTAAATCCTGGAGAATAATAAGGTCAAAAATTAGGATTTCTTTGATCATTAAGATTTACAGATGGATTCACCAAATTATTATAATTATTCTAACCAAAATTAGGGTGATTTTTCCATCTAGAGTTAAAATAGGTAGAATATGGATTGTTATTTTGATTATTTATAGTGTTTAAGGTTTCATAAGATGGTTGAGTATCAATAATCTGTCCTAGTGAATTTTCCTCTAATACTGGGGGTATTTGAGAATAGTTCACTCCTATTTGATCAATATTTTAGAAATAACAGCAATTTGAGATGCTAAAGTAGACATTGCATCATAATCATGAATACTGGCTAATCTCTTAGGATTTACTCTTTTAGAGGGCCATTGAAAATTGTTAGTAGTCATTTCTTCAATTAAGGAATATGCTTCATCAAAAGGTTTTGACCTTATTGATCCTCCTGCAGCAACATCTATAATAAATCTTAATGATCCTATTAATCCATTGAAAAATGTTTGAATTATTAACCAATCTGGCAAAGCATGGTGCGGACATTTTCTAAGAAGATCCTTAAATCTTTCCCAAGCTTCATAAATTGATTCTCCCTCAAAGTGACAAAAAGATGTAATATTATTTCTAAGTTTAGTAGTTTTCAAGGGTGGAAAATATTTATCCAAAAAATTTTGTGATAGTTCTCCCCAAGTGTTAATAGATCTAAGTGCTAA
Organism: Phalaenopsis hybrid cultivar; assembly: GCA_002079205.1. Classification (NCBI taxonomy): domain Eukaryota; kingdom Viridiplantae; phylum Streptophyta; class Magnoliopsida; order Asparagales; family Orchidaceae; genus Phalaenopsis; species Phalaenopsis hybrid cultivar. Next base: position 72,439 of record JXCR01132967.1, read on the forward strand.
TGAATTTAACCAAGCCTTGGTTTTATCTCATAATGAAAAAGAAAAAAAGTCTAAGTTTAACAGCATCATTAGACACTTCGTCATATTTAAATGTAGCACAAATTTCAAGAAAACTAGCAATATGTAAGTTAGGATCTTCAGTAGTTGATCCTCCACACTGATTATTTTTTACCAATTGGATAATAGTAAGTTTATGCTCAAATGAATTAGCAGCAACATCAGGATTTTGAATAGTTAAATGAAGTTCATCTGCTGTCGGATTCACATAATCTTTTAAAGGTCTTTGTTAATTTTCATTTATTTGATTTTCTATATTATTTGTCATTTCTTTCAAATTCTTAATTTCTATTTGTTGTTTTAGAATCTTTCTAACAGTACGTTATAATTCTGAATCGTAAGGTAGTAAACCTTCAGTTCCAATATTTTGCATAAACAAATAAAGTAAACAAAGTAAAATTCTTTAAAAATAAACTCTTAAATAAATTTCTTTTTTTATTTTTGATTTTTTATATATATATTTTTTTTGTTTTTATATATTTGTATATAAATATTATCTAAATTTCTTAATTTATCAAAACTATTTAATTTAATTAAATTTAACCGTTGCCATCCCCGATAACGGCGCCAAAAACTTGATCGCGATTTTTATATGTAAGGATTTATGAAGTTGACACCACTAGAACACCAAAAATTTGATCCTTATATGAAAAGTAAGTTGTGTAAAATATATATAGTTATAGGGAATTAATAATGAGATTCTACGCAAGTATATGTATCTTTATCAAGTAATATAGGAATTTCTATTTAAGCCCCAAATATCGATCCCACAGGGAAGGTGCAAGTTAGCAATGATAAATTTTAACAGGAAATTTACATAAAATCAAACAAAATCACTGTCACTAATTTTTAATGTTGAGATATTAACCAAACTAAATTACTTAACTATTAGCAAAACGGAAATGCAAATTTTTAATATAACTACTAATCTACTAACTATGTTTATGTAATGAAGATTTCTTATGTGAAAAAGCATCCTTCCCACTACAATGAAATTCTGGTGAAATGAGATGAGATAAATGTTTATAATATGTTTTGTGCCAAATAGGAGCAATTTTAATTTTCTACCCTAACACAATGCATAGAAAATCATTAGTTAATCTTAAGTTTAGCCCCTAAATTCGAGGCTAGGCTAGGAGGATACCGACTCCCACTCCAGACCTCCCTCTTTCCTTCACCTGAAGGCTAACTCTCACTTTAGTTTTAAAAAAATAAGACCAAATTGGGGATTTTAGTCTGTCACCCTAAAGATTACACAATTCTACACCCAAAAAGAATATTTCCTTGTTTATTTGCACTTAATTTCTTGAACGAATTTCTCCTTCATGAAAGTAAAGGTGACCCTTAGTCTATTATAGAACTGATACTCCATTTCCCGGATCATATGTTTCACAACATATTTTAACAAATCAATTGGTCAAGTTGAAAAGTAAATTAAGTTTGGAGTTGAAAAATCATCACAATTTATTTTATATTTTAATTATGACACATTCATTTTATCTTTTCATATCTCAGAGTAGGGGGAAAGATAGAGGGAACTAGTCAGACTTCATGAGAAAGATATGTCAAAACATAAATTTCATATATAAAAGAAAGTTCATACAACAGTAAATAAACAAACAAACTTATCTGGAACTCTTTCTCAAAGCAAATCCTTTATAGACTTTTCTTAGAAATGTAGGAAGAAGAACTCTCTCACTTTTCTCCTTCTCCAACACTCTTACTAAAAGATTCACACTAAATATCACCACAAAAGCTCTAAACTATGAAAGCAAAATTACTAATTGACTTCAATATGGCGGTGGAACAAAGATGGATTATGAAAATGTGGCATGGTGGAACATTGTGGAATGAAAAATGAACGTAGAGGAGCCCCTTTCCTGATGAAATTTGGCCTCAAATAAAGCCCAAGGTTGGTTCTCCAAGAGGTGCTTCCAAAAACTCTTCAAAAATCATCCAAATACATCGAACCTTCTAGAAACAAGGTCTGAACCGCCTTTAGCGTCGTCGGTGCTAGTCTGACATCATCGGCGCTGAGTAAAATCCTCCTGCATTTAGTTGTTCTGTGCCGTCGGCACTGACCTTGGCGCTACCGGTGCTGAGTATTTCAAAAATGTCATTTTGTCTCAAAATTTCATTCTTTTTGCTTTAAGCCCTAAAAATCAACAACCTGCAAGAAAACATCTAAATATCTTTCATTAAAGTGCAATATCACCGAAAACAAATATAAAATATGGTTCTCAAAAAGTATATATTTTTGGTGTATCATTAGCCCTCGGGCGAGGGAGAAGTGAGAGCTCTAGCGTGACAGCTGGTACCCTCCCAACCTAACCACAAAATTAGAGACCAAGCTCTGGATTATTCAGAGTTCTTTATGCACTTGATAGAGGGTAAAGAATAAGATTTCTCCTATTTAGCACAATACAATTTTATATATAATTTTAAATGATTTTAATTACTCCACTAACCAAGTACTCATTGTAAAGGGGAAGGATGCTTTCTTAAATTTGAACTCTTCATCACAAAACTTTGTTCAGTCATAGTAAATTTAACTTTGATGTTTAGAAATTAATTTAATAAACTTATTTCTTTTAGTTACATTTCTGTTAGCATTCATTAAACTCCTTTTGACTTGTCTTTCTTACTTTAAATTTTATAGTTTAAATATTGTGATTTATGTTATATTATAAGAATTTCCATCTTTCAAACTAAGACTTGATTGTAGTAGACTAGAATTAGCCTAAGGGATTTCTTTTTGCACTTATCTGTGGAATCGGTACTGGGGTTTTTAAAGAAAGTCCTATATTACTTGAAAGGATACGTGCACCTATGTAGAACCCTTATTGTGACAACTATTTTATATAATTTATATAATAATTCAATTTTGCACATTAAATACTTAATATAAATTGGGTCAAGATTTTTGTCATATTTTTGGAAGCTAAATTACTGTGTAAGTGTGGGACAAGTAAAGTTTTTGGAATTGTTGTCGGGGATTTAAATATACATAAAACACACTGAAAAATAGCACACAATATGGGCACATCAAGTTTTTGGCGTCGTTGTCGGGGAAGCTACGATAAGAACTTTAGGAGAAATTTAGTTAAACTAGTAAGATTTATACTCATAATTTATTGTATTATTATATAGTGTTTTTAATTATTATGTTTTTATTTTAGAGAAAATCCAAAGTACCAAAAATATTTTTGATATTTATCCTATTAGTTAAGTCTTTAAATTTGTATTCGTAGTTTATGACCTACATCCCTTGAATTTTACAAGTTAGATTTGGAGAGAAATTTTGGGAGAGATTTGAAAAGACTCCTTCAAATTATTATTGAAATATCAGATCAATGATATAATGAATATTCAGATTTGGATTATAATGCTAGTAGCTTTGAAAGAGTAAACCCCAAGAGAGGGGCAAATTTATATTGAAAAGAAGTTTGATCAATACATAGAAAGATATCTGTAAGGAACCCCAATTATTGAGGAAAACTTATTTGGAAAATAGATTAAAACTGGCCATGAGATACATACTTCTTATTCTGATTATTACAATCCAGTTTGAGAAAATCATTTGAATTTTAATTGGAATAAAAATTTTTGAGGAGAAGACCAATTTTTGAAAAATAATCAATTTAATCGAACTTGTAGTTGGAATAATTATGGCTATTATAATAATGAACCTTCTTTTCTTCATGGATTTAACTCACCCCCACATAATGAGGAGGAGGAGTCACTGTTAGAAAGGAAGTGAATCAATTGGTGGGTGTTGACCTCACTTTTGATTGAGGTTTAGTTTTTTCCGCTTTAGTAGCCTAAGGTCTAGACATAGGACTTTCCTATTGACTATTCTTAGAAAACTAGGAAATAAACCCTCACCATTAGAAATTCCAAACTCTTTTCTACTCAACTTGAAATTCCACATATTGGTCCTAAACCCCAGCACTTAGTAGGTGGGGTCATTATGGGGGAACTCAAGATGAGTCACCCTTAGGACTGCTCCTCGAGCACTTAGTAGGTGGGGTCATTATAGGGGAACTCAAGATGAGTCACCCTTAGGACTGCTGGCCCTTAAAGGTTGACCCTAGGTGTTGGTCTAGATATTAAGGTACATACTTGCATTCACAATCACTCATAATCCTAAACTTAAACTTCTAGGCTTTGATCCCTTGATACTTTTGGGAGACTCATGTGGATGGTCCCCTAAACCCACTAGCCCTAGGCTAGGGTTTAGCTCAGACCACTACATAGAGAACCCAAAATGGGGTTTTCATTAGTCCATGGTTTATTGATGGTGGTTGGCACTCCGACTCTACCAAGATACCCAACATAGCCTTTTGCCCCTAAACTCTCCCAAATTACCTAGATACCCTTGGGACCCCAAATTTGGCCAAAATTCCTAAATTTACCAAAAAAATCCAAATTGGTTGAAAATTCATTTCGAACACCTTAAAAACACCCAAACTACCCAAAATCATCAAAATTTGCCAAATTACCAAAATACCCCTCCTTAGCCCAAAATTCCAAAAATTCCAAAAAAATTTAAAAACTCCCAAAACCTCCCAAATATTCCCAATTTAATTTTCCTCAACTACCACATGACCCAATTTGGCCAATTTGACCATTTTTGACCAAAACCCTCAAATTGCCTTTTAAAGACCCATTTTTCCCCAAATATACCTCAAATGTCTATCAAATTGGTCTCAAGTTCCCCCAATTTCAATTCTAAAATCAAATTAACCCTTTATATGACTAATCTAGAACAAATCTAAGCCCAATTTCTCCATCCTTTGAGCCCAATTTTGATTTAGATCAAAGCCCCAATTTTAGTCCCATGACCTAATCTCATCAAATTGAATGTCTTAACCCCAAATTTGGCACCCAATTTATGATGAAAGTTCTTCATGAGATCCCTATTGACCATTGACAATAACAAATTTTGACCTGACCCAAGGCTAGCCCAACCTAGACCCAAACCTAGCCCAATATGCCCAAATTGATCAAATTTCAAAATTCCTCCAAATTGACCATCCAATTGAACTCAAAACCACTTTTATCCTTCACAAAGTTGTTCCTTATGATCATATACACCAAATGCAACATTTATTTGGGACAATTAACATGGCTATCCTAGCCCAAACCCAAAGTTTGGTCATTTGCATTCACTTGGACCCATGCAATAAATGTGGCCTAACCACCCTAAAGCCATCAAATTAACTCCACCACAGTCATTAGTTGGACCTTAAGACTGAGCCAAAAAACATCTAACCCAATCTAGATGATCCATGGACCAAGGGTCCCTCAACTTAAGGGATTTGATTTCCATTTTTTCTTAGGCTTAAGATATTTTTGCCAAAATATTACCTCATTGCAATAAATTGTTGTGACATATTCCCCTGGGTTTCCTGAGCTCCTAGCCACCTCCCCTTGCCACCAGAGAAGCAAAAACTAAGGGGCACCTCCTCTTGAACTTCACCCAAATTGAAACCAGAGGCCACCTCACCCAAATCAAATGACAGAGTTCCTCTGCCCTCTACCTAAGCATCACAATAAACCCAAACATTGGCCCTAAGAGCCACCCCTTAGCCATTTTTATAAAAACTCGCCTCTATGGCCATGGGAAGTGTGCTGAAATTTCCTCTGAGAGACTTCCCCAAATCGATCCCAAAGCCTCTTTGAGACCTCCTCAGTGCAATCCAACCATCATTTTGCCCTGAATCCCCTTGTCGGAGCTCAATTTTGAGCTCGAATCTCTACCTAAAACCAGGACAGAGCTCTCCACACTTCTACACTCCACAAAAATCAAATTAAACTTACCCACACCTTCACAACAGTGAGAGAAGGAAAAGCCCCATGAAATCTTTTTTCCACAGAGACTTTAGCATAGCACTAGACTAACACCTAAAATTGGGCTTGGTCAAATTTCTACCTAGGCTTTGCACCACAGCTAGAGGCTTAATCCCTAGCCTCCTTGGACCCCAACAAACATGTCGAGCACCTCTAATTGAAGCTTCACTTCTCATAGCCAAGGTATTTATCTCCTCTTCCTCCCAAGCCTATTTTGATTCTCCATTTGATTATGCTTGATTTAATTGTACGATTACCGTATGAATATGTTTGTCTCACTTAAACGAGTCCATAGGATCAAACCCAAAGTGATTTGGTTGAGTCTAATCCAAGATCTTAGGGTTTTAGTGTGAATGGTCATAGGATAACTCTATCGGGGACGATGATAGGAAGCCATCCTATCGTGTGTGTATCGGATGGACGGAGGAGATCAAGCCAGACACCGCTTCCTTACATGAACCGCTGGCCGAGTCAGTAGTTACGTGGATGGCAGTGTCCAACCAGAGCGTGCCACACCTGCCTTCAGAGCTGCCGAGATTACAGTCAGTGCCACGCGTTTAAATAAAAAAATAGGGATTTTTTTATTTAAATAAATAACCCTAGCTTTAAAAATTCATATCATAGTGTAGAAAAATCATAAAAATAAAATAAAAATACCCTCTTACTCAGTGAATAGAGGAAAATAAAGTGGAAATAATTTGGAGTCCATTTGATGCATATTTTATTTTTAATTAATTAAACACTAATTTGAATTTTTTGATTTTCCATGCATATAGAAATATCACCATGGCTTGAAATTTTAGCATGTTGTCACCTCTTTCCTAGGGAGCATCCTCTGATTTTTCCAAAGACAGACGAGGTTCCTAGACAGCGATCCATATTTTTTAAGTTTATGTCTATTATTTGCATAAATTAATCATGATAATTAGCATGTTACTTAAAAAACTCCAAGAAAATTTTGGAAGGTTCACCATGACTAGAGGATCCTTAGGAATGATTTCATGAGTTAAGTCATTAAGAATACAATGAATCTTCACGAACACTAAAACTCAAAGAAAATTAATTTTGGGTAACATAGACATCTAAATGACTTGATTTTTAATCTTCACTAAAATGAAAACTCTAGAGAACTCCCCATAAAATTTTTAAAACATTTAGAGTTCATTTAATATCTCAAATTGATTTTTCAAGTTAATTAACTTTTTTGGCACTAAAATAATTTTTAATAATTAAAATATAACTCAAAAATTCATAAAAAACTTGGTTTTTGGAGTTCCCTATGATAAAAGGAATTTTATAAAAATAAATTTGAAGTAAAAATAAAAACTACATTTTTAGCCTATTTTAATTTTTAAATAATTAAAAATCCATAAAAATCACAAAAATAATAAAATTCTTGGAAATATTCTAAATCTCTTCCTAAGCACTTGGGAACAATTCGGATATTTTTTATGATTTTGTAAGAAAATATATTGAATTTTGAAGCTTAAAATAATTTTAAAAGGCTAAAAATGATTTTTTTTACTAAAATAATTCCAATAATTCAAAAAAAAAATTAAAAAAAACATAAAATTTGTTTTTCTATGTCCCTTGACATCAGAGACATTTAATAAAAATATAAAACTTAATTTTCCACATTTAAAAAATTATATAATTAATAAACACTTCAGAACTTCAAATAATTCTTAAAATTCAAATAAACTTCAAAAAATGATGAAATTTTCTCTGAAGGCTTGGTCTAAGCCTACCCCTAGTAAAAATTTCAAGGGAATAGGATTTACCTTGGTCAAGTTAGGAATTTTCTTTAAAAAATCCTATTTTTGCATTAAAAATAATTGTATAGATAAATTAAACTTTTAAAAATCACGCTTTCTCCTCTGATGTCTCAATTGACACATGAGTGAGGTAGAATAAAAATTCCAAAGTCATTTGGATTAAATTTGATGAATTATGAAGTGATAGAGCCTTAGGGGCAAATGTGTAATTTTGGAAATTTAGCCTTAATTAACATTTAGGCCTAGTTTTAGAAATGGATATGGGAAATCTTTGATTCTAATTAACATATTTGGATGTCTGAAATACAGGGGGGTTAACTGGTAGAAACCAACCTCACTTGTCCTAATTAAAAAGGATAAATTTGCAATTTCCTTAAATTACATAAATTCGGGAATCTAGCCATTTAAATGGTCCCTGATTTAGTGGTATGATTTTGGGTGTTAATAGCTCACTATTTTAATATGGACAAAAAACAAAAATATGAATCATCACCATCACTTATAAGTCAATTTCATTTGGAATGACTAAGACACGCACCAAAATCTTAAGGGCTTAGTAGTAACTTAGGCTAAATAAAGTTTCATTTAAATAAGAATTAGAAAAGTAAACATCATTGACAAGTAAAACATCTTTTAAACACTACAAGCCCAAGTCAAAATTTGGCTAAAAATCCGCATGCACTGTATTGATCTCTTTCCCTTTGATAGTACTCTAACTTGAATGTTTTGCTATTTTGAAGGGCCATCATTGCTTTCCTCATATCAATGCACTATTTCACATTATTAAAAGCCTCCAAGATTGTTAGGGGGATAGAAATAATATAAAGACTAATATGAAAAAACTTATGACTATAAAAATAGATTATCTTATAATAATAAATATAAGTAATGTTTAGATGAAGTTTTTGTATCTCTAGTTGTGAGCTAGATGGTTCCCTCCGCAGATTAATTAATTGGAGTTAACTCAATTGATTAAATTTATATAGATTAAAATGGCTTTCTCATTGAATAAACCAAGAATGGCTGAACGAAATGTAGTTCTATCATATATTTAGTTTGGTAGGAGTGGGTAATATTAGAATAAAAAATTTTGCTGAAATAAGTGGTAAAAAAAGGGGTAACTGAAAGAATGAATTCATTCGAGTGACACTTTTTTCCTTGGGATCAATAATAATAAAGGAAGAATCATCTTCATTGAAAACAACATCAGCATATGCATACATCTTTCTTATAATAGAATGGTAGCATTTGTGCCCTTTTTTTGGCAAAAGAGTGGCCAATATAATTTTCCTTTGATTGTTTCCAGTATATGGAGATGTATATGTACCCAAAAAAAAAAATCACATACCTTAGAAACAAGGTAATTTGAGATGTTGAAGTGAAGAAAGAATTTGATTTACACTTGTGTAGAATATTTGAACACAAAGACACTTGCATATAACCAGTTATTATAGTGTGAATAGTTGTTAAAATAGTTTCGCCGAATATTATTTTAGAATATTGTTGGGGTGAATATGCTCAAGGGGACTCATGTATTATTCATTTTTTTCCAAGTTTAAGAAGATGGAATGGTTTAAAATTTTGTGACATTATCAAGCATGACTCTAATTTCAACAAAACGGGATTTTAATCATGTTGAAAGAGAATAGAAAGAGTTTACTTATATTATTTTAGCTTATAGTAAAAATATTCAAAACACACATGAAATCATTGATAAGGAACACAAAATACTGAGCCCTAAGGGTTGTCTTGGATATAGATGATTGCCCACATATATAACTATAAAAGAGAAAAAAATACTCATTTCTTATGTAATTGGAAGACTAGTATGCTTGTAAGACCGGGGTCCTAGGGGGCTGAACCGGTTCAGTGGGGAGGGTTTAGGATCGGCCGGTCCTAGGCATTTGGGCCTGCCGCCCAATAGAAGGGAGAGACCCACTCCCTGCATATATCTACTATTATATATAGGGGTTTTGTGTCATAGGGTTTCAGTTTTTGATGTCTTCTGATTTCAGTTTGTGAGGACATCTACGGGCGTCCATCTTCCCCATCAAGGGTTCTATTCGACAGAAAGAGTGGTGATCGAACTACATTACTCTCCCCCGGTGGTGATTTTCTTCTCCGACCTCCACCTCCACCCTACCCACCAGTCGCCAGCCGCCTGGCCCTCTTTTCCTCCATATTGTAAAACTTAGCTCCCTCCTTGCCCCTCCCTTCTGTAATGACAACTTTGCTTTCATCTCACAATCACATAAACCCCCCTTTTCCCAATCGCAGTTCCCACGTTCCACTGCCTGCGGATTTTCCTGAGAGTTCCGCACCCCCCAGCCAACCATGGCATTTCCTTCCACCAACGCCCCTCTTTCCACCACCTGCAGCAACCCCAACTCCCACAACGCCAACAGCTCCCCTTCCCAGTCAGTCACTCAACTTTGTCACTTGTTTCTAGAGCTGTCGTCCAACCCTTCAACCCCTTCCAAGATACCCACAATCTCCAACCAACCCTCCATCCCCTAGTCAGCCACCCACCCAACACTGTCGTCCTTCCCTAGGGTATTGTGTGTATGTTTGTCATTATTTCCCATTTTGAAGAGCCATTGTTTGTAACCTTCCAAATTTCACTAAAAATGTGTTTTTACTATAGTTTGGGTTTGCTACGGTATCATTTGGTATCAAAACTAGTCTAGCCCTAGTCATATCCTAGAGTTTCCTAGCATCTGACTCTACCAAGTTGCCTCCACAAAAAAAAAAATTCTTTCTCATTCTCAAATCATATCCCCAAATTGACCTAATCTCAGATTTCACCTTTGCTAATTTTCAAAATCAACAACCCCGCATTAGTTTCCTACACCTTCCATGAGTCTCTTGCCACCTCTTTCACCTCCTGACCCTGAATCTTAATCATGCCACGTAGAGATAAATGCCTAAGCCTACCAAGGAAGAGATACAACAGAAGATCCGTAGACTTCAGCGGAGAGTGGTGGACATTGAGGATGACATCCAGGAGGGACTTACCCTCGATGGTGATAGGCAAAGCCAAAGAGGAAAAAGGGATGATAAAATCAACCCCTTCCATAGGTAGATTTTCACTGGTGAAGAAGAAAGGCTATAACACTTAGGAATCTGGTATTAGAGGAGACCGAGAAAGAAGGCCACATATGAAGAACGAGATAATCTGAAAATGAAGTGGGAGACCAAATATCAGTTCCTACCAGCTTACTACAGACAAAGGGTGCAAACTCTAGCTCCAAAAAAGGAGAGACCACATCACCGAGAGAATTCCACAACTTACAGGCAGAGTTCAACCTCAGAATTTTATAAACCAAGCCCGCTCAGGAGAACAGCCAAGGCGACCATCAGAGAAAAAACTAATCCTGAGAAGTGAACAAGTGAAACCAATACGCATTCCTAATAATGTTGTAGCCAGAAAGTGTTGCAAGTGTCACAGATTTGAGCATATTGAATCAGAATGCAGAACCAAGGGGTGATATATTTCACAGAGCATGGAGTTATTAAAAAATTAGGCAATGATATGGTTGATCCGAGAGAAAGATAACTTTAGAAAGGATTCTCCACTTGTAGCCAATGAGAAAGAAATGTCATCAATTATGGTTGACCCCAGAAGATTTCAGTTGAGATAATAATAGCTATTCCATAAAGTAGTGACTCAAATGTAATGGAAAGACAAATAGAGTACGAGATGAGGGAGCCTTGAGCTAGCATTTTGCAGAAGTTGAGAGAGCACTAGCAAGACTGACCTTGGCTGCCCAACAGAGTCATGAGTTGGAGGAGCCGACATTGAATACAAGGCCACCACAAATAAGAGAAATGCAAATTTTTCATATGTATAGACCCCTTCCTGAATTACCCTGACAGAGGAAGGTCCAGCATGTCATAAGTGGGGTCATTATGTGCCATGTCAGGAATAACACATGGAGTTATTCAAAGGTTATTTTCAGTTCCGCATGGTATCCTGAGTAAAATGTCCAGAGAGTAGAGAGGAGCACAAGCTTTGTATGGGGCCTGAGGAGTTTGATAGAGACAAAAGTCCTTCAATGGGATCCAGGTTTTATCAATAAAGAAAAGATCTCTCCTGAATGAGTGTTAGTGAGAGGGGTGCAGTCTGCCACAGATTTTACCCCATAGTTGATTTCTCCTCACATACTAATTCATCAGTCGTACTCAGCCGAATACGAGTGAGAGAAGCAAGTTACAACTGGGATAGCTTGAAATATGAATCGTGATAATACACATCTATCTATAATTCCAACTCATAGTGTGTCAAAAGTGGATGGATACCTATTATACCAGAATTTGCTTTGGAATGACAACACCCATTTAATCGACCTACCAGGGCACATGAAGTCATGCAAGAAAGTCTGGGCTACTCTCATTACTTTGGGAATATTCAGCAGTACAGGCGAGACCCACAGTCCCAAGAGATGGGACAGAGACGAACTTACGCGCAAAAGTGGAGAAAACTCCTCTGGTATTTTGGGAGACAGTATAGACCGAAAGTGGAATCCAAGTCCTACTAGGACTACAGTTGAAGATTCGTCTAGCCAAAACACTAGAAAAAAGAAGCCACTAATTACTCTCCAAGATTTTCAAAAAAATATGATAAAAACAACATTATTTCTCCTATATTCATCCTTCACTTAATAAAAATACCAAAGAAAATGATGGATTAATAAACTTTAAAAAAAAAAACTTCATTTCTACTAGAGGCCAACCTTTGCCTAATGCTATTAAAGCACCAAAAAATCCTCTACTCCATCTAGCATTCTAGCTTTCTTCTACTAACAGAGGTAAGATTGTAAACAAAATAAGTAATAGCATCAAAAATTTGATAAAAATGGCAATCACATCTACTGTTTTGTCAGAATGAATCTTCTAAATATATGTATCCCAAAAATGAAAAAACAGTAACTCACCCTCCACGCAAGTAAAATATATTTTTCTTTGTCAAAGGACATCACATCAACCCCAACAATAGGTGAACAGGACTTCAAAGTCATGACATTTCGTATAAAAGGCTGGCCTTCACCTTGGATAGTGACCAAGTTGGCAATCTGTAAGGAATGTGATACTTTTATGACTGGAAAGTTTACTGAATACAGCCCAAGTTCAGTAAGTATGATGAGAACAACCTGAATAACGGGATCATGAGTAGGCTCAGGGAAGAGTCCTTTACGACCAGCACACTCAATATCAAAACTTAATATGCGAAATGGAGCCATTTTCGAGTATTATCATTCTGGAACATGGCTAATTAATTAGAATATCTAAAAGGTTGCCTTAAGGAAAATTTTCCAGCATATATATCCTGCTAAACTCAATCAAGAAATGCATTAATTTAAATTTTTAGAGAAGGATATAGGCAATCCAACTCCAATTGGCAACAAGAAAAACCTGCCTTTGTTTTCTTATACTTACCTGCAAAAACTTCTATCCAGTTTCCTCTGCCAATATTGCAATCAATCATGAAGCGCAGCGTGAAAAGAACATTGCTTTCATATGTAAGGAAGTTCTTTGAACCAAGGCCCTCAATCTGTATGCCCCTCTCCAAAATGCCTGCCAGACATATATAAGGTGAGATTCAAACAGGCTATTGACTTGGATATCGAATGTCATTTGATACCAATATGTAACATCAATATCAGCAAGCAAGGAAGAAGAATGCAAAGAATTTGTTAGACAGTGATATCTTGTAATTTTGTGGTATTGTGCGGAAACAAAGTTTCCAGTTCTCACCAATATCAGGACGAGCTGCTCTGAGAATATGTTCAGATGGTTGTGAAGCAATGGAGGGTTGCATAAGAAGGATTAACCTTTCATATGACCAACCTAAACCAAATCTAAGCTTAATTGTCCCATGCTTTGAGCCCAATTTTCATCTAAGCCAAACCCCCAATTTTGGGCCTATGCTTAATCCCACCAAATTGACCATAGCCTACTTAATTTACCCTAATTTGGATCTTAAATCTCTTATAACACTCCTACATAGCAAAAGTGACCCTCAGTTGGCCTTGGTGAAGCTTTAATTTCATTTAATTTCAACCTAAATCCAAAAATCACCAGATTTGCCCCAAATTGGATGTCCCAAAAATCCACCAAATTGAATGCCTTAATACCAAAATTGGCACCCAATTTATGTTGAAAACTCTTCATGGCATTCTTATAGGTCATTTTCAATAATCAATTTGAACCTCACCCAACCTCAGCCCAATCTAGACCCAAGTCTATCCCAACATGCCCAAATTGACCAAGATCCCAAATCCTTCAGATTGAGCTTCCAATTGAACTCAAAATCATTTCAATCTTTCACCAAAAATCTTCATAACAATCATCTACACAATTTTGATCAATCAATTGGGCTCAAAGTTATGTCTAGCCTAACCCAAACCCAACCTTTGTCCCACCCAAGCAGGCTATGAACGAATGGGTCCCTTAATTAAGGGATTCATTTTCAATTTTAGGTCTTAACCACAAAATCTCTTCAATCATTGCTTGCTTATGGGAGTAAATCATAATTAAACACCCCCTGACCTCCCTGAGTCAAGAAGTGACTGAACCTTTGCCAGCCACCACCTAGGTCACCAGAAAACACCAACCTAAGAAGGCCAAAAATGGTCAAACACCCAATTAAGCCCATCCAAGCTGTCATAATCCAATTGGAGGCTTGAGGCCTTCTTCCCTCCACCTAAGAAGTTGGGCTAACCCACCGGCTAGCCCAATTGAAGCCCCATGGCTCCTCTATCGAAGCAGCCATCCCCAATAGCTAGAGAGGTGGCCGAATACAACCTTAACAAAACTCTGTCTAATTGATTCTAGACTCCCCCCATAGCTTAGAGAAGCTCAGCTCCACTGCCCTCTTGCCCTAATTCCCCCTATGCAAACCCCTAATTTTGAACTTACAAATTTGGGCAGAAACAGAACACTCTTTGAAACTCTGCCAAAATCAAATTAAACTCACCCACACCATCTCTACGCTAGGAAGTTCCCCCATCAAAGCCTCATCACCAGACCACCCTAACCCTGACTTTGATCAACACCAAAATTAGGTTTGATCACTTTCATACTTGGACCCAAGGAAAGATTAAATTGGTCCTTGGAGGAGCTTCACAGAGTCCACATGAAGGTTTAGAAGCAATCCAATTGAGGCCTCACCTCTTGGACTAAGGTATTGAATCTCCCCCCTCTCCCGAGCTTAAATCAATTCTTCATGCTTATTTACTTGATTTCATAGCATGTTAGCTATATAAATGTGTTCCTAGACTAGATGCACCTCTAGAAACAATCCGCATTCATTTTGGTTGAGTATAGGTTGAGAAATTAGGGTTAAAAGGTGGATGGTTCTCGGTGCACACCAAACGGGGACGAAGACCCTTGTCCATTGGATCGTGTGGTTCACAGATGAATGGATCAGATGGAGTAGGGTGATGCTTGGTCCGTGAATGCACCAACAGCTAGGTGAAACACGCCAAATTAGAGTTTGACACATGGCCCGTTCGACACCGCTGAGCTTGACATGGTTAAGTAGAAAAATAGGATATTTTAGGATTTATTTAATTCCCTAAACTTGAAAAATACATAACTTTTAATAGAAAAATCATAAAAATAAAAGAAAAATATCCTAGTGCTCAGTGAACAAGGGAGAACAATGTGGAAATAGTTTGAAATTTATTTGATGCATGCGTGATTTTTAATTAATTAAATATGATTTTAAATCTTTTGATCTTCATGCATTCAAATATTTCACTATGGCATGCTATTTGGGTCATTTGTAGCCTCTGTCTTGGGGGATCTTCCCTGATTTTTTCAAAGTTAGAGGAGGCCCCTATGAGGAGATATATATTTTTCAATTTTATGTCTATTATTTGCATAAATTAATCATAATAATTAGCATATTGCTTAGAAAAGTCCAAGAAAATTTTGGTAGGTTCATTGTGACTAGAGAACCTTAGAAAAAATTTGTCATGAGGTAAGTCATTAAGAACACACCTCATTTTTACAAAACTTTAAAACACAAAGGAAATTAATTTGGAAAAAAAAAAACATCTAAAAAACTTGATTTTAATTCTTCACTATAATTTAAAGTTCAGAGGTCTCCCAATAAAAATTTTAAAACATTTGGAGTTCATTTGATAACCTAATTTAATTTTCTAAGTTCAAGGCCTCTTTTAACACTTAAAATAATCATAACAATTATAACTCAAGAATTTATAAATCAGTTTTTGTTCTTTGTGATCAGAAGAATTTTATAAAAATAAAATTATAATTAAACTAAAAAATTTTCATTTTTAAGCATATTTTAAATATTTAAATAATGAAAAAATAATAAAAATCACAACATTAATAAAATTCATGAAAATATTCTAACTTGTTTCCTAAGTCCTTAAGAGCAATTGGAATATTTTTCCTAATTTTCTAACTGAAGATATTGCTCAAAAATAATTTTTAAAGGCTAAAAATGGATTTTCCTTAATTTCTCACTAAAATAGTTCTAATAATTCAAAGAAAAACCATTGAAATGTAACATTTGTTATGAGTTCCTTGACCTTGGAGAGATTTAAGAAAAATATAAAACTTAATTTTCCACATTTAAAATATTTTATAAGTAATTAATACTCCATAATCTAAAATAATTCTAATAATTCAAATAAAAATCAAAAAATCATGAAATTTGGTCCAAGTGGTTCTCTGGTCTAAGTGTACCTCTAGTAAAAATTTTAAGTGATTAGGCTTTGCCTTGGTCAAGTTATTGAATCTTCTTTAAAAATCCTATTTTTGCATGTAAGTAACCATATAAATTAAATTAAAGTTTGAAAGTTCACATTTTCTCTTCTGATGTCTTCATTGACTCATGAGTGAGGTAGGAGAAAAATTTCAAAATAATTTGAATTAAATTTGATAAATTATGAAGTGATAGAACCTCAGGGGCAAAGGTATAATTTTGGAAATTTAGTCTTAATCAATATTTAGGCTTAATTCAAGAAGGGAAAATGGACAATCTTTGATCTTAATTAACACGTTCAGATGATTGAAACATAAGGAATTAATTGGTAGAAACCAATCTCATTTTTCCTAATTAAAGGATAAATTTGCAATTTCCTAAATTATTAAAATTTAGAAGACTATTAAATTAAATGATCCTTGACTTAGGGGTATTTCGACACTATTTTGGTTCGGGGAGTTGCCTGTAAGAAGCTGCCGATCATTGGAATCAAAATCCCGTCACCCGCTTCAGAAGGACATTTAATTTACATATAGATTTAAGTTTATAAAAATATGAAAATCAAACTGACCCCATTATTTTCATAGTTTAAATGAAAGAGCGCTTTACCTCAAATCCTATATCTATCCCAAAGGATAAACACAAGACTTGAGGGTGAGGCTTGATCAAATAAACTATGAAATTTATAACATCTATTTGGTCTGCAAAACTGTTTTATTTGCCGACAATTTCCCCTATTTAATATAAAAAATTAAATAGGGTTTATTTTGAACTGGGTTCGAGAAAAGCTTTCTATAAGGACAAGTCCCTATAGTTAGTTACATCTTAAATGATTGAAGTCATCTAAGAAAACTCTAGATAAAAATCAAGAAATATTATCTTTAAGGAATTTAAAGGAAAGGATTTTTCAATGAAATCAGACAAAGAGAAGTGAAAGTGGAATGGTTCAAATTTGGAGCATTTTGTTTTTGGAATCCAAAGGAGGAAGAACTAGGGGATGACATAGATCTGGAGGAGAATCTCGGGGCCTTCCTAGTCTATCCTATTGTTTGGCTTCAGTTTTAAGGAGAAAAAATTAAATGTTTCATCCTGCCAAGCCTAGAAGATGTGAGGATTTAGGTCATGACAAATGACAACCTCAGAATCCTAAGACGAGTTAGGGCTTATATTGTACGACATGGTTGTACAAAGGTCTAAAGATGAGGTGAGTATTGATGTTGCATAAGCAAACAACCTCGTAATCCTATGGCTTGGTTATTTAATTTTAAGGAAGGGAGTTAGTTTAGCAGATGTAGATGTGTTTTGCTGTTGAAGATGGTCGTGCTGCCACAATGATAGCTCCAAGCTCCTTGTCGTCACAAGTTTGAGTTTTCTAGGGTGTCAAGTTATGATGTCAAATCAGGTGGCCCTATGGTTGTAGTTCTTTAAATTTTCATGGGGGATGTTAAAGTTGATTAGAGCAACACCTGTTAGGATCCCACGGTTCCCTCGTTCCAGCACCACTATTTTCAATTGGATTCACTTAGCCTAAATGAATTTACTAAACTCAACTTAATGAGTTCTATAATTTCATTTAGACCGTGGGAAGCCTCGTTAGTAGGTTACCTCCTCCGAGGGGTCAGTTAGGATCCTACGGTTCCCTCGTTCTGGCACCACTATTTTCTATTGGATTCACTTAGTCCAGCAATCTTAATGAGTTCCATAATTTCATTTAAATCGTGGGAAGCCTCGTTAGCAACCGTAGGTTACTCCCTCATTCCGGCACCACTATTTTCTATTGGATTCACTTAGTCCAAATGAACTTACTAAACCCATCTTAATGAGTTCCATAATTTCATTTAAACCGTGGGAAGTCTCGTTAGCAACCGTAGGTTACTTAATGAATTCCTATAATTTCATTTAGACCGTTGGAAAACTCGTTAGCAACCGTAGGTTACCTCCTCCGAGGGTTTCCGATCTTCCAATAGAGACGTTTTAGTTTAGTTGAAGTTGTATTTTTGTGATGTTTGTGACTATTTTCTATTGGAATCACTTAGTCCAAATGAATTTACTAAACTCAACTTAATGAGTTCCACTATTTTCTATTGGAATCACTTAGTCCAAATGAATTTACTAAACTCAACTTAATGAGTTCCATATTTTCTATTGGAATCACTTAGTCCAAATGAATTTACTAAACTTAACTTAATGAGTTCCATTATTTCATTTAGACCGTGGGAAGCCTCGTTAGCAACCGTAGGTTACCTCCTCCGAGGGGTTCCAATCATCCTATAGAGATGTCTTAATTTAGTTAAAATTGTGGTTTTTTGTGATGTTTATGATTAAATTTTGAGTTATTTTTTATTTTGAATGTTGTAGAGGTGATTTTTATCTTGGTTGATTTTAATTTTAGTTTTGGATTTTGGTTTTGTGGCTATCCTTATAATTTTAGTTTTCATGAAGGGTGGCATTGTTGTTTAGCATGCAAGTTTGTATTAACATTAAAAGTACAGTATGAAAGTACAACAAAGTCGGTGTTGTAAACTGTAAATACATACCTGGCGAGTCTTCTCGTTCCACCACCTGAAACTCAAAATGCATGTCAGGGCATTTTATATGAAGCGGGAAAGTAAGGTTTTGGCGACCTACCTAACCCTAGGCCATATCTTGGTGGGTCCCTATTAGTTTGATTAAGGATGATTT
Source organism: Phalaenopsis hybrid cultivar (assembly GCA_002079205.1). Classification (NCBI taxonomy): domain Eukaryota; kingdom Viridiplantae; phylum Streptophyta; class Magnoliopsida; order Asparagales; family Orchidaceae; genus Phalaenopsis; species Phalaenopsis hybrid cultivar. The sequence goes on from JXCR01132967.1 coordinate 91,543, forward strand.
TGTTAAGCAAAGCATGTTAAGTTTAGTATACCTTTAAGGTATCCAACAAGTTAGGAGAAAGAAGCAGGTCCATGCTTCCCTCTCACTACCTGGTGAAAGGCCTAAAGCTCATTTAAGCTTAATGTGTTGCTTAATAATTCACCCTATGAACCCACTAATGCTAAATGAACATTGATGTCCTAATTGTCCCTAAGTGTAGGGCAATTATCCTTTGTAATTTAATTTTGGATATTATGTGAGTGAAGACCCTTAGAGGGGGCAAGCTAGTGTTGTTGGAACACTTAGCCAAGTCCTAACTGGGCTTGTGGTTTCTCAAAAGGTGTTAAATTTTATCTATGTTTGCTTTCCTAATTCACCAAAGTAAGTCATGGACCAATGGAAACCCCATTTGGGTCCTCTATGTACTGGTCTTAGTTGAACCCTAGCCTAGAGCTAGTAGGTTTAGGAAACCATCTACAAGAGTTTCCCAAAGGCTCAAGGGACAAAAGTCAGAAAATTTTGGGTTAAGGGTAGTGAGTGATTGTGAGTGAAGTGAGTGCCTTAGCCTAGACAACCACCCAAGGTCAACCCTAAGGTCAAATAGCCCTAGAGGAACTCTCCTTGAGCTCCCCCATAATGACCCCACCTACTAAGTGCTAGAGGTTTGGACCAATATGTGGAACTTCAAGTTGAGTAAAGAAGAGTTTAGAATTTCAAATGATGATGGTGCCTTTTTCTATTTCTCTAAGAATATTCAATAGGAAAGTCTTATGGCTAGACCCTAGGCTACTAAAGCGAAAGACTAGACCTCAACCAAAAGTTAGGTCAACAGGGTTATGATTTTGGATGTTAATAACTCACTAATTTGATACCTCTATTTGGTGTTTAAATGGCATTCAAATGTTTTGATAATAAATTATTATCACTTAAAATTCAATTTCTTTCAAAAATTGCTAATATATCCTCCAAGGTCTTAAGGGCTTAGTAGTGACCTAGGCTAAATCAAATTTGGTTGAATGAGGATTAAAAAAGTGAATGTAACTAGAAATTGAACACCTTTAAAACACTACAAGCCCAAGTTAAAACTAAAATTGGCTAAGTGTCTTAAAAACATTAACTTGCCTCTTTAAGGGTCTTCACCAACATAATTCTCAAATTAAATGACAGATGATAACCACCTTACTCTTAGGTATAATTGAAACGTTAGTGTTCACGGAGCATTGGAGGTATTCATAGGATGAATTATTAAGTGACATAATAAGTTTAAATGAGCTTGAGGTTTTTCAACAGGCGATGAGAGGGAAGCATGGATTTGTTTCTTTCTCTTAACCTTTTGGATACCTCGGAGGTCTACTAAACTTAGTATGTTTTGCATAATGAAATCATCCTTAATCGAATTAATGAGGGCTCACCAAGATATGATTTAGGATTTAGTAGATCACCAAAACCTTATTTCGCTGCTTCATATAAAGTGATTTTAATATAAAAATACTCTTGCTTGCATTTTCAGTTTCAGTTAAAGATGACGGGAAGACCATCGAGTTGCGCTTTTATTTCAATTTATTCTACCTGCATTTCTAGTTTCCCGTACTTTACTTTCTAGTACGTAACTGTACTTACTCACCTACATGAATGAACAAGAACATAAACTTGCATGTTAAACAATGATGTCACCCTACATGAAAACCAAAACTGCTAGGATAGCCGCTAAACCCAAAACCAAAGCAAAACTAAAACCAATCAAGATAAAATTCACCGCCACAACATTCAAAATATATGAAAACTCAAAATTTAATCTCAAACATTAAAAAACAACAATTACAACTAAATTAAGACGTCTCTATTAGATGATCGGGAATCCCTCAGAGGAGGTAACCTACGATTGCTAACGAAACTTTCCAAGGTCTAAATAAAAGAATGGAACTCATTAAGTTGAGTTTAGTAATTTCATTTGGAGTAAGTGAATCCAATAGAAAATAGTGGTACCGGAATGAGAGAACCGTAGGATCATAACTGGTGTCTCTCTAATCAACTTTAATATGCCCCATAATATTTAAAGAACTATAACCATAGGGACATATGATTTGACTTCATAACCTGACACACTAGAATACTTAAACTCGTCATGACGAGGAGCTTGGACCTAGCATTGTGGGCAGCACGACCATCTTCAACAGAAAAACTTGTCTTCATCAGCTAAACCATTCCTTCCTTATAATTAAACAACCAAGCCATAGGATTTCGAGATTGTCTGCCTAATGCAACATAAATCCTCAACTCATCTTTAGGCCTTTTTGTAGCTTTGCTATACAATATAAGCTCTAACTTGTCTTGGGATTCCGAGGTTGTTGTCTGTAACAACTTAAATCCTCACATCTTTCATGTTATTTGTGTGATCATTTCACACAAATGTAAGACCTAAACAAGTAAAATTTACAGGATGAAACACTTAAATATTTCTCCTCAAAATTGATGCCAAACCATAAGATAGCTTGGGAAGTGACTGAGGTTCTCCTCCAGATCAACGACATCCCCTAGTTCTTCCTCCTTTGGATTCCAAAAAAAATGTTTCAAATTTGAGTCATTCCCCTTTCACACCTCTTTGTCCGATCTCGTTGAAAAGTCTTATCCTTTTGACATCCTTAAACATAATATTCCCTGATTTTTATCAAGAGTTTTCTTAGGTGACTTTGGTGATTTAAAATGTAATTAACTATAGGGGTTTGCCCTTATAGGAAGCTTCTCTGAACCTAGCTTAATATAAACCCTATTTAATTCTTCATGTTAACTAGGGGAACTTTTGGCAAATTAAATGGTTTCGCAGACCAAACGGACGTCATATATTTTTTAGTTTATTTGATCAAGCCTCATCTTAAATTCTTGTGTTTATCCTTCAGAATAGATACATGGTTTCAGGTATAGTGCTCTTTCATTTAAACTATGAAAATATGGGGTCAATTTGATTTCATATTTTTCAAAACTATATATATATATATATATATATATATATTTGTAAATTAAAACATCCTTCCAAAGCAAGCGACGGGATTTCGATTCCGACAGCCGACAGCTTCTAACGGGCAACTCCACAACCCAAAATAATGTTGGCAGCTTCTAGCGACTATGATGGAGACTAGCTTCTCTCTCCATTTAAATCAGGGAAACTTATCTTCATACATCGGTAATGTGTCCATGTTTTTTATGGACCATATTACCCTTCTTCTGTTGACATGCTTCACCTATTTCATTCTTGGGTGAGTACAATCAACTCCTTTGGACTTCAGGGTCGTCTGTTCAACCACCTTTAAATAGAGAGGTTCAGGAGTTCATTAGGACTTTTAATTTTTGTGTGGGGTAGGACCCCCAATAGGTGTATTGGTGGACTAGTTCCATCTGGGCGTTGTACATTGTAAAGTTGGTCTCGCACTGCATTCTAATCACTTCACATCTCTCATTCGAGTTTGATTTGTTGATTTGCAAATTAAATCAAATTGTGTCGTGCTACTCATGCTCTTTAATTTTCCATATATTAATTAAATCTTTCTACTTTCAAACTATTTTTTTTTAATTTTAAAATCTCTACAAATTAAATAAAGACTTACCTGGTCTAAAGATCGACCTCTGTTAATTTTTAGTGCTCGCACTAAGATTATGAGGTATTGGCCAAATAGATAACCCCAAAGCTTTCTTATTTGAAGCTGCTGCAATGGCGTGCCCAATGCTCACTTTTTCTTGTGACCTATTGATGAGCTACAACACCCGCAATGTCGCTCTCACCATCAAGTTTTGAGTTGGATTTGAAAATCTAGAGGTCGTTCTTGGGAAAGTCCCGTTCATTGTAATGAAAGTCGCCGCTCCAGAGGTTTAGGAGCTGTCTACCGAGTTTAACTTGAGCTGCCTTCAGGATTTTCCTTCTTGTAAGAAGGTCAAGAATACTGTCGCCTCAGCACCTACCAAGTCTGTCTTCCCGCTTCTACTAAGGGAAAGGAAGTTATGATCGTGTTGACCTCACTTTTGGTTGAGGTCTAGTTTTCCCTCTTTATTAGCCTCGGGTCTAGCCATAGGACTTTCCTGTTGACTATTCCTAAGAAACTAGAAAAGGAACCCTCACCATTAGAAATTCCAAACTCCTCTTTACTCAACTTGAAGTTCTATGGTGGTCCTAACCTTTAGCACTTAGTAGGTGGAATAATCATGGGAGAGCCAAAGGAAAGTTCTCATAAGACTTCTTGACCTTAAGATTGAGCCTGGATGTTGTTCTGGAGCTAAGGTACTCACCTCACTCACAATCACTCACAAATACAAACCTAAAAATTTCTTGACTTTGATCACTTAATCCATTGGGAGACTCATGTAGATGGTCCCCTAAACCCACTGGCCCTAGGCTAGGGTTTAGCTAAGACTAGTACATAGAGGACCCAAATGGGGTTTCTAATGGTCCATAGCTCATTTATGGTGGTTGGCACCCCAATTCTACTAAAAATACCCAACTTGACCTTTTTGCCCCTAAACTCCCCCAAATTACCTAAGAACCCTTGAAACCCTAAATTTGGCCAAAATTCCAAAATTTACCCAAAATAACAAAATTTGTTCAAAAATCATTTCAAACCTTTTGAAAACATCCAAATTACGCAAAGTCACCAAAACATTGCTAAATTACCAAAATGCCCCTCCTTAGCCCAATATTTCAAAAATTCCAAAAATTCCCAAAAATTTCCAATACCTTCCAAAAATTACTAATTTTATTTTTCTCAACTACCACATGACCCACGTTGACCATTTTGACCAAAACCCCCAAATTGCCTTTAAAGGCTCAATTTCCCTAAATTCACCTCAAATGTCCATCAATTTGGTCCCAATTTTCCCCAATTTTAATTCTAAACTCAAATTAACCTTTCATATGACAAATATAAACCAAATACAAGCTCAATTGGCCCATGATTTGAGCCCAATTTTGATCTAATTCAAACCCCCATTTTTGGCCATATGACCTAATCTCACCAAATTAAAACTATAGCCTACTCAATTTGCTACAATTTATGTTAACAACTCTTCATAACACCCCTACACATCAAACTTGACCTTCAATTGGCCTTTTTGAAGCGTCAATTTCATTTAATTTTGATCTAAGTCTAAAAAGCCCCAATTTTTCCCTAAATTGGCCATGTCTTAAAATTCCACCAAATTGATTACCTTAGCCCTAAAATTTCCAATCCATTCCTTCATTAAAAATCTTCATAACATCTCCCTTGATCATTTGGACCATTCAATTGAGCAAAATTCCAAGTTTAGCTCATCCTAAGCCCAAGTCTAGTCAAACAATGCCCAAATTGACCAAAATCTCAAATCCTTCAAATTGAGCTTCCAATTGAACTCAAAATTACTTCAATTTTTTACAAAAAATCTCCATTAAAATCATCTACACAATGTTGATCAATCAATTGGGCTGAAGGTCATGTCTAGAATAGCCCAAACCCAAGCTTTGGCCAAATTGACCTACATGGAACCCCTTCACCAAAAGTTGACCTAATCTAGCCAAACTGTTCAAGGCAAGACTTTTACAGCCAAAGTTTGGACCTTATTGACCAAGCCAAACCCCATGGAACCACTCAAATAAGCTATGGACCAAAGGATCCCCAAATCAAGGGATTTACTTCCAAAATTGCTTAAGCCTAAGCGATTTTTGCTAAAACTAAACACCTGCCCAAATAAATTGTTGTGACAGATTCCCCTGGCTCACCTGTCCTCCTGGCTACCTCCCCTAGCCTTGCAAGCCAGCCTAGTCACTGGAGGATCTAAAACTGTGAGCCACCCTGAAAAAATCCAAACCCAATTCAAACCTAGAGGCCACCTCATCCCATTTGAAGTTTAGAGCCTCTCTGTTCTACACAAAGGAAACACTTTGCACCCATACATTGGCCCACAGAGCCACCCTAAGCCATTTTTATAAAATCTTCACCTCCATGGCCATGAGAGGGGTGCTGAAATTTTCTTAAGATATTGTTGGCATCAATTTTTGATGTCACGAGTGTAGGGTGTCCACTTACACGGCTTAAGATGATCTACGGTTCGTCCGCAGCGTCTAGTGGCTCGAGACACTTACCCAGGACCTTTTGGTGCATGTTGAGGGGCACGTAGCCAGGTTCATCCTGCTAGGCTATGGCTTTCACTCAGATGAAAGGCCGGTCGGCATCTAGCACGTTGGACGAGTTCGATCGGGGCGAAATGTATTATGTGGCGCGTCACGCGTGATTTTGGCTAATCGCTTGACAAAGTGGTCCAGATGACCCCGGATGTTCAAACGGACCCCACTAGTGTGTCCGGAATGTTGATTTCTCTTACGGAGGACGTCCACTTCACTACAGCTTCGCGGACGGGAGGACGTCCACTTCACTACATCTTCGCGGACGGGGTTAAAATGTCTGAATTATCATTTTGGGTACAATAGTCAGAAAAGTGGCCCAAACAACCCCGAACGATGAAACGGACTACGCCAACGTGTTCGGAATGTCGATTTTAGCCAAGAAGGATGTTCACTTCGCCGCGAAGATGTGCACGGGAGAAGAATAGGCAAATGATAATTATAATAATATAATTATTATTTTTATTATTATATAATATAATANTGTGTTTCTAGCTTTGTAGATGAACCTCCATTTTCTCTTCCTTCCTGAGGCATCCTTGCCACTTTGGCAGGTATAAGTCCCACCACTTGGAGCTCCAGCTTTTAGTCATAGGATAGAGTTTTGTTCCTTTGACATTAGGGCTACCGAGGTTCCCGTGGACGACGCAATTCACGGATTGCTGACCGAGGATCTCAGGACGTTTTGGGTCGACTTCCTTCACGACCAGGTAGACTTAGGGTCCTGTTAGCTGTGGATGACGGGTCTGTGGTACCCCGACCCAGTTACCTCTACCTTTTAGGATCACACTACCCTTCCTTTTTGTTGAGCCCTTTGAAACCTGTCGATCCTTGACCTTCATTGATATCATTTTGACGGCCCGATGCCAATGAGCTGCCGCCCATTTGGGATACGATGATTTGTCCTCTGCCCTTATGGCCCGGACATGCTTTGACGTGTTGGGATATCCCCGTCAAGATGATTTAGATTATTTCGTGGGCC
>JXCR01132967.1:100396-111816 GCA_002079205.1 Phalaenopsis hybrid cultivar
CGGCTCGGTGAGCTATCACTTTGGTTCGACCGACCACCACGGCCAAATTGACCGATCACTTTCATTTTTTTTTTGTCCGCTTTTGCATCACATACTTTCCTGCTTTCATGTCGCACCATATGTGTTTGCATTTGCTTTTGCATTTGCATTTACACTTAGGTGATGCTCCACAGTGAGAATCATCACTTTCTTCGGGTCACTGCCACCTCGGTACACAACTTTCGGGCCACTGCCTCCACGGCACGCCCATCACTTTTGGTCACTGCTGCTACAACACACATATTTCTTCGGGCAACTGCCTCTACGGTACGCCCATCCCTTTTGGTCACTGCCTCCACGGCACACCTTCGGGCCAATACCGCTACGGTACGCCCATCCCTTTTGGTCACTGCCTCCACGATACACCCATCTTTCGGGCCCCTGTCGCCACAACACGCCCATCACTTTTGGTCACTGCCGCCTCGACACACCTTCAGGCCGCTGCCTCTACGACACGCCTACTCTTTGGGTCACTGCCACTACGACACACTCATTTATTTGGGCAGCTGCCTCCACGGCATGCCTACCTTTTTCTGAGTCACTGCCTCACGGTACACTCATCACTTCTGTCACATGACTGATCACATTTGCACTTGCATGTTTGCATGGATAACAAACTAGGCTCGTTAGGAGAGTGACCCCGTGTTGGTCGCGATGCCTTAACGAGCATTGTTTGCCGGGTTGATCCCGATGAGCAATGCGAGTTAAGTCATTGGGATTAACACGAGTATGACTGTGCTAAAGATCTAATAGATCTAACTCGTGTCACCTCTCTTCGTGACAACCTTTTATATCCTTCGGATCTTTAGGATGGGGCCGGTATGACGACCCTGTCAAAGTCATACTATACTCAGACCTACCCCGCACTTAGATATTACGCTGACGCACTTTTCATTAGATGGTGTGCTAGGCTAGGATTTAGGGTGCTAGGTAGTCTTTTTGATGACTGACTATTGTTCTCTGCTGGATTGGTTGCCCTAGTCAGGTATTTTTCTTCTGTATAGCGCTTGTGATGTGACTGCATGCTGCATATGTGTGGTAGTATGTTAGGGCATTCTTTTGCAGGAAGCCATGCCTATTCATATGCACACACACAGATACAGCTATGGGGGAGCAAGTAATGATTTCTGACATTTTTGCTTGCAGGTGCTATTAGCTCCCCCACTTTTAAGGCATGACTCATGATACATTATTTGCATGTGAGCTTTTCCGCTGACACTTGTTTTCATGCAGGATTGAGTCTTTTATTTTTCTGTGTACTTTATAGTCTAGGAGAGTCCTGTAACAGAAATAAGATACGGGCATAGGTTCCGAGGCGTTTGGCACGGGAACCACGTGGAGGGGACCAGGAGCAGATGCTCGTGCCCTGTATCTTAATTTCTGCATTTTATATTGATGTATAGAATTAGGACCGGGCATGTATATGCGGAGTCCGGCCGCCCTTTTTTTTTCTGGGATATGTTGCCGACCCAGCGGCACCGGCCTATTTATTATTTTGGTTTGACTTGCTTTGCTTTATTTTCTGGGATATGTTGCCGACCCAGCGGCACCGGCCTGTTAATTATTTTGATTTGACTTGCTTTTTTTTTACTTTTTGCATCATATTACATGTCTGTACTTGCATGTGTTTTTCTTGTTTCTTTATGTGATCTGGGATTTCACAATATAAACTAGGCTCATTAAGGACCATAAAATTATAATTTTCTACAAAATCCTAAATAAAAAATTCAAGATAATTAAAATTTAGGATTAAAACATTCAGGATTTAAAAATTTTCACATTTACTTTCCTGCTTATATTAATAGGGCCTCCACAATACTTAAGGACCGCTCTAAATAACTACATTCATATTTGCATGTCCCGAGGAGGAGTCCTCGTGCTTCTCCAACCTAACTGGCCCAGCATACCTCTTTATAGGTGGTTGTCTAGTGCGCTTAGGATGTTAGAAGGCCCCCCTACCCAGACGGGGTGTAAGTCATTTTGTTTGGAGTGTTTCCAGCTTTGTAGCTGAACCTCTACTTTCTTTTCTTTCCTGAGGCATCCTTGCCACTTTGGCAGGTATAAGTCCTACCTCTTGGAGCTCCATCTTTTAGTCATAGGATAGAGTTTATTTCCTTTGACCTTAGGGCTACAGAGGTTCCCGTGGATGACGCAATTCAGGGATTGCTGACCGGAAATCTCAGGACTTGTTGGGTCGACTACCTTTACAACTAGGTAGACTTAGGGTCCTGTTAGCTGTGGATGACGGGTCCGTGGTACCCCGACCCAATTATCTTTACCTTTTAGGGTCACTCTACCTTCCTTTTTATTGAGCCCCTTTAAGCCCTGTCACTCCTTTACTTCGTTGATATCATTTTGATTGCTCGATGCCGATGAGCTGTCGTCCATTTAGGATACGTCGATTTGTCCTCTGCCCTTATGGCTTAGTGCGAGCTTTGAAGCATCGAGACTGTTCCCACACGGACTAACCTTCCTTTGAGTACCTATTGCCCCAGGTTCACGATAATCCAAGCGAAACTCCTTTTATCGAGAGTATTCTTGGGTACCCCGCCAAGATGTAATTAATCAAGTGGGATGCGTCCCCTTAGGAGTGCTCTTGACCCCAGAACATGCACCTACACCTGAATCTCTGGTTATGGGTAGTCTACGTAGGTATTCTTTCGCAGATATCGATTTAAGGTGCTTTCACCCGATCTTGTTTGGACGGACACTTTTAACCTATCCTTGCGAGGTTTACCGCACGTAGGCTTTCCATGTTTTGTGTTTTCTCTTGTTTGTCGTTTTTTTTGTATGTCCCTTTTTATTTGATTCCTCTTCTTTTTGAATCACATATATGATTCAGAAGGGAGATTTACTCAAATGGGGGAAGTATGACGATCGACAAGCTGGCGACTCCTTTTAAAATAAAAGAGAGAAAAACGAACGAAAACAGATTGGCGACTCCGCTGGGGATGAGTCTCTCTCTCCATAATTGGAGTTTCGCTTCTGGGGTTGTAGCCTCTCTCCATACTAGGAGTTTCACTCATATTATCGTGACTTGGTTCTCTTCATTCGAGTCACAGTTGANAGCTTTGAATCATCGGGACTGTTCCCACACGGAATAACCTTCCTTTAAGTACTTATTGCCCCAGGTTCACTATAATCCAAGTGAAACTACTTTTATCGAGAGTATTCTTTGGTACCCCCCCAAGATGTAATTAACCAAGTGGGATACGTCCCCTTGGGAGTGCTCCTGACCCCAGAACGGCACCTACACTTGAATCTCTGGTTATGGGTAGTCTAAGTAGGTATTCCTTCACAGATATCAGTTTAAGGTGCTTTCGCCTGATCTTGTTTGGACGGACACTCTTAACCTATCCTTGCGTGTTTTACCGCACGTAGGCTCTCCACGTTTTGTGTTTTCTCTTGTTTGTTGTTTTGTCGTATGTCCCTTCTTATTCGATTCCTTTCCTCTTTGAATCATTGATCTGATTCAGAAGGGAGATTTATTTGAATGGGGGAAGTATACAACGATCGACAAGTTGGCAACTCCTGCTAAAATAAAAGAGAGAAAAACAAACGAAAACAGATTGGCGACTCCGCTGGGGATGAGTGTCTCTCTCCATACTTGGAGTTTTGCTTCTAGGGTTATAGCCTCTCTCCATACTAGGAGTTTCACTCATATTATCGTGACTTGGTTCTCTTCATTCGAGTCACGGTTGAGTCTTTTTGTGAGACCTTATTTTTCAGTCCATGTGTCAGTTGCTAGAAGTAGCAATTTGATGCATTCTGTCCCTTTCTCACCCTCGACAGTTCGGTTGCTGCATTATCGCAAGCATCGATGTCGTTGTACCTTATGATTGGTTTTCTTGACCTTTCCCTATTTTTTATTGTTATCCCATTTTGCCCCGCAACGCGGAGGAGCAAGAGGATGGATACGATCGTTACCGCTGGGGGAACCCTTTCCCTTCTCCCAGAGCATTTTTTGTGCTATTGAAGGTGTTATACCTTTCAATTCCTTCGAGCACTTTTGTGGGATTACCTTACGTAATCCTACGCCCTCTGAGGTGTTTACTTTATGCCCTCCCCCTTTAATGGGGAGACGTGCATATTGAGTTGTCCCTATGCCCTCTGAGGCGTTTGCTCTATGCTCTCCTGTTTAAAAGGAGAGTCACGCATATTGAGTTGTTTTTGCTGCAGTGGCTCGCATCGTGCCCGCTTCTTTTGCAAAAAGAGGTCGACGCTCGNAAATCGTTACCGCCGGGGGAACCCTTTCCCTTCTCCCAGAGCATTTTTTTGTGCTTCTGAAGGTGTTATACCTTTCAGTTCCTTCGAACACTTTCGTGGGATTACCTTACGTAATCCTACGCCCTCTGAGGTGTTTACTCTGTGCCCTCCCCCTTTAATGGGGAGATGTGCATATTGAGTTGTCTTTACGCCCTCTGAGGCGTTTGCTCTATGTTGTCCTATTTAAAAGGAGAGTCATGCATATTGAGTTGTTTTTGCTGCAGTGGCTCGCATCGTGCCCGCTTCTTTTGCAANCGTTTTCTCTATGCTCTCCTGTTTAAAAGGAGAGTCATGCATATTGAGTTGTTTTTGCTGCAGTGGCTCGCATCGTGCCCGCTTCTTTTGCAAAAAGAGGTCGACGCTCGATAGCAACGCGTCGTAGCACCTGACGGTCTTCTCCAGACCCGTTACTATGTTTTCTCACGGATCTCCCTATCATAGGTAGGTGAGCCTTTTGCTANGGTCTTCTCCAGACCCGTTACTATGTTTTCTCACGGTCTCCCTGCCATAGGTAGGTGAGCCTTTTTCTAGCAGTAGGTCTACACTACTGTCACCGGTGTGACTTTTGTTCCGGCTCTCTTTCTGTTCCGGTTCCTCTGAGGATCCACATGCCCCCGACTAGGCAAGAAGGTCTGGAGGACCAAGAATAGATTGCCGTGAATTCAACAGCTTGGCCTGCATCAGGTCTATATACATGTTCTGATTCCAGTTCAGGGGGCATCTTTGGCCTTTGAATNATTTGCTAGCAGTAGGTCTACCACTACTGTCACCGGTGTGACTTTTGTCCCGGCTCTTTTTCTGTTTCGGTTCCTCTGAGGATCCACATGCCCCCGACTAGGCAAAAAGGTCGGGAGGACCAGGAATAGATTGCTGTGAATTCAGTAGCTTGGCCTGCATCAGGTCTATATACATGTTCTGATTCCAGTTCAGGGGGCATCTTTGGCCTTTGAACTGAGTTGTTGTGCTAATTTTCCGGTTGTGTGGATCACGTCTCCGTCGGATGCTTACTAAGTGTCCTCCTTTGAAAAGGATGAGTTGTGCATGTGACACTTCTTTCGTTGTGGTAGCTCGTATCGGTGCTACCTTTTCCCTCGAGGAACAGGATAGTACCAGATGGCGATGCGTTGCAACACTCTTTTGCGTTTTTCTAGCCTCTTTTGTAGTCCTTCCATTTTTTGTGGATTTTCATCCTGCTGATGTTGCATTATTTAAGAGTGTTATAGTTACCTTTTACGGTACTATCCCTTGGCGGTGTGGACCGGGTCCCCGCCATGACATGTTTTTTTTCCAGCATGGGATAACGCTGAGATCCCGTTAGCTGAGAATCATTTCTCTCCTTTGTCCTGCTGTGTGGGCTATACTCCAGCTAGGATTGCTAGGAGGTTCTTTCCTCCTCAGGATGCAGGTCATTCTCACCCTGCAGTCCTTGTTGTTACTACTGCCACGAGTTCTCTGACTAAGAAGATCGTAGGAGCAGCTTCCTCTTTAAGAGGAAATGTTTTCGTTGGTTTGACTATCATCCCAGCCCCCGTCGTTCTGAGTTTATCTAAGGTCTCGCCTATCCCTACATTAGGCAAGGGCATCCAGAGGAATATGAACAGACTGCTGCAACTATAGCAGCTGACTTAGCTACAAGACTCTATACCTGTTGGGATTACACATTCCCCTCTTTGAGGAATGGGTCCTCTTCCTTGAAAGAAGTTCATTTCCTGGATCCTTCAAATGTCCTAGCACACTTCTTTATTCTTCTTATCCTAGAGGCTCTCATAGTAGGAGAACGGGGTCTACCTGTCGGTCCATTATGAGGCCAAAATATTTGCTTTCTGTTGTACATGCTAAGAGACCCTCCAAGGTGTTGCATGGGACACTTGGTGTGGTACTTAGTGCTACTGTACCAGATGTTGTGCCACANTCCTTTGAAAAGGATGAGTTGTACATGTGACACTTCTTTCGTTGTAGTAGCTCGTACCAGTGCTACATTTTCCCTCGAGGAAGAGGATAGTACCAGATGGCGATGCACTACAACACTCTTTTGAGTTTTCCTAGCCTCTTTTGTAGTCCTTCCATTTTTTGGGAATTTTCATCCTGCGGATGTTGCATTATTTAAGAGTACTATAGTTACCTTTTACGGTACTATCCCTTGGCGGTGTGGACTAGGTCCCCGCTACGATTTTTTTTGGTTCCGGCCCAGGATCGATCTTAAATCTTGTCGGTTGAGAATCACCTTTTTGTTTTTTTTGGTGGTGTGGACCGGGTCCCCGCCATGACATGTTTCAGTTCCAGCATGGGTTAGCACCGAGGTCCCGTCGGCTGAGAATTATTTCTCTCCTTTGTCCTGATGTGTGGGCTATACTCCAGGTAGGATTTCTAGGAGGTTTTTACTCCTCAAGATGCAGGTCATTCTTACCCTGCAGTACTTGTTGTTACCGCTACTACGAGTTCTATGACTTAGAAGATCATAGGTGTAGCTTCTTCTTTAAGAGGAAATGTTTTCGCTGGTTTGATTATCGTCCCAGCCCCCGTCGTTCTGAGGTTCTCTGAGGTCTTGCCTATCCCTACATTAGGCAAGGGCATCCAGAGAAATAGGAACAGACTGCTGCAACTATAGTAGCTGACTTAGCTACAGGTCTCTATACTTGTTGGGATTCCAATTATCCTTTTATAAGGTCTGGGTCCTCTTCCTTGAAAGAAGTTTATTCAGATCCTTCAGATGTCCGAATAAACTTCTTTATTCCTCTTATCCTAGAGGCCCTCGTAGTAGGAGACCGGGGGCCACCTGTCGGTCCATTACGAGGCCAAAATATTTACTTTCTATTGTACATGCTACGAGACCCTCTGAGGTGTTGCATGGGACACTTGGTGTGGTACTTAGTGTCACTGTACCAGATGTTCTGCCACATGTATCGTTGATGATCCTGTTGGAGTGGCTTTTGCCCACATTTGATGTGCCCACTCTTTCTGTGAGCGAAGGAAAGTTTTGTGGCTTCCTTTTCAGCGATAAAGATGAATTTGTCCTACGTTTATAAAGGGAGATTTGAGGCGCACCCCCATCGATTCTCACCTTAGTTGAGGACAGAAGTTGATCGCCCTACTTCGGCAAATACTATGTGGGTTAGGCAAATTCTTGCCACCACATCTTTTGGTATCCCGACGTTGCGTGTAGAACGACTTTCTACATTTGACGGCGAGGGGTTTAATTGCCTTTGCTCTGAAGAGTGCTTATTTTACCTCTTTCATTTATTAATCAAAGCTATATCGGATGTTCTATCCTCCAATTGGGGCACACCCCCAAAATCTCTTTATTGATGACATGTCGTATCGATTAGACCACCTTGCTAGTCTTGATCGATCCATGTTTAGCTGGTATACACATCTCCCAGGCTATTTGAGAGTGCCTCACTCTATTTGAGCTATGTTTGCCTTTTGGCTATGCTCTTNGAATCTTTTTATTGATGACATGTTGTATCGATTAGACCACCTTGCTAGTCTTCATCGATCCATGTTTAGCTGGGATACACATCTCTCAGGCTATTTGAGAGTGCCTCACTCTATTTGAGCTATGTTTTCCTTTTGGCTATGCTCTTGATGAGTGTATTTTGTTGCTTAGACCATTCTACATGTCTAAACATCTGATTTAGTCAGTTACTCTGAACCTGACTAGGATTTGGTGTCTCACCTATCCAGAACCTTATTGACTTTTTAGTCTCATTTTGGTGAAAGAGCAGCTTTTTGAGGTTGATACACCTCTCCCATATCCAACTCCATGGATATGTTTTGTTTGACTTGGTTGATTCTTATCACCTTGTCAGTAGTCATGTTGAACTGATTAGACACTTTGCCTCTATATATCAGTCCATGACTCGTTGTGATACTTCGATATCCAACACTACCGGTTAGACCTCTCTACTTATCTAACCGAGATACCTCTGTATTTTTGTATGCTCCGACTCCAATTTTTGGAGGTCGTTGAGATGGTTCCAAAAGGAATCTCACCCCTTAGTTGATCTTGTCTTGGGTTTGCCTTTGATGATTCTTGAGGTTGAATCTAGGATAGATCCTAAGGCTAAGCATGAACCAGACCATGTATGCACCTTCTTAGGATTTGCAAATACTCATGGTTTGGGGGGGATTTGAACTAAGTCATGATGACCGAATCCCTTCCTTTAATGAACTTTCATCTAAGTCCTGAGAATACCTCAGAATGACTTGATGGGTGTCATTGAGATGTGAGTAGTTTCAGGGACTATTTAGATCTCTTACTTTTCCATTCAGCTAGACCGATGGAAGCCTGACAAGTAATGAATCATAAAATCTTAAGAATTTTTATTCGGGAGATTTTTGAGTGAGAAGAAAATGCTTTATAACAAAAGAAGCTCACCAAAAATGGTCATTCTCAGGAAAACAAAAAAAAAATGTGAAAGGCTTCAAAAAAGAAAAAAAAAAGAAAATCACTCAACACTCCTGAGAAGAAGCTTGAGGTGAGTGGAAAAATCAGAACTTTAATATAAAGAACTTTCTGATCTCAAAATTCTCCTGATAAGATTCTTAAGATATTATGTTCAGAGAATTGTTTAAGTGACATTGGGATGGTCGATAAATCAGTAATGGATTTAAAAACATCNATCATAGGTAGGTGAGCCTTTTGCTAGCAGTAGGTCTACCACTACTGTCACCGGTGTGACTTTTATCCCAACTCTCTTCCATTCTGGTTCTTCTGAGGATCCACCTGCCCCCGATTAGGCAGGAAGGCCAGGAGGACCAGGAATAGATTGATGTGAATTCAGCAGCTTGTCCTGCATCAGGTCTATATACATGTTCTAATTCTAGTTCAGGGGGCATCTTTGGCCTCTGAATTGAGTTGTTGTGCTACTTTCCCAATTGTGCGGACCACGTCCCCATCGGATGCTTACTAAGTGTCCTCCTTTGAAAAGGAGGAGTTGTGCATGTGACACTTCTTTCATTGTAGTAGCTCGTATCGGTGCTACATTTTCCCTCGAGGAAGAGGATAGTACCAGATGGCGATGCACTACAACACTCTTTTGAGTTTTCCTAGCCTCTTTTATAGCCCTTCCATGTTTTAAGGATTTCCATCCTTGCGGATGTCGCATTATTTAAGAGTGCTAAAGTTAATTTTTATGGTACTGTCCTTTGGCGGTGTGATATGTCCCCGCCATCACTCTTTTTGGTTCCGGGCCAGGATTATGCTGGTATCCTGTTGGCTGAGAATCACCTTTTTATTTTTTGGTGGTGTGGACCGGGTCCCCGCCATGACATGTTTCGGTTCCAGCATGGGTTAGCACCGAGGTCCCGTCAGCTGAGAATCGTTTTTCTCCTTTGTCCTGTTGTGTGGGCTATTTTCCAGCTAGGATTTCTAGGAGGTTTTTACTCCTCAGGATGCAGGTAATTCTTACCCTGCAGTACTTGATGTTACCGCTACTACGAGTTCTCTAACTTAGAAGATCGTCAGTGTAGCTTCCTCTTTAAGAGGAAATGTTTTCGCTGGTTTGATTATCGTCCCAGCCCCCGTCATTCTGAGTTTCTTTGAGGTCTTGCCTGTCCCTACATTAGGCAAGGGCATCCAGAGGAATAGGAACAGACTGCTGCAAATATAGCAGCTGACTTAGCTACAGGTCTCTATACCTGTTGGGATTCCAAATTCCCCTCAACAAGGACTGGGTCCTCTTCCTTGAGAGAAGTTCCTTTCCGGATCCTTCGGATGTCCGAACACACTTCCTCTATAGGCTCTCATAGTAGGAGACCGGGGTCTACCTATCGGTCCAATATAAGGCCGAAATATTTACTTTCTGTTGTACATGCTACGAGACCCTTCCGAGGTGTTACATGGGACACTTGGTGTGGTACTTAGTGCTACTGTACCAGATGTTGTGCCACATGTATCGTAGATGATCTTCTTGGAGTAGCTTTTGCCCACATTTGATGTGCTCACTCTTTCCGTGAGCTAAAGAAAGTTTTGTGGCTTCCTCTTCATCGATGAAGATGAATCTGTCCTATGTTGATAAAGAGAGGTCCAGGGCGCACTCCTGTTGAATCTCTCCTTTTTGAGGATAGAAGTTGGTCGCCCTACTTTGGTGAATCCCTAGTGGGTTAGGCAAATTCTTGCCACCACGTCTCTTGATATCCCGATGCTGCATGTAGAATGACGCTCTACATTTGATGGCGAGGGGATTACTTGCCTTTTCTCTGAAGAGTGCTTATTTTACCTCTTTAGTTTATTAAGAAAAGCTATATCGGATGTTACATACTCCAATTGGGGTACACCCCCAAAATCTCTTTATGGATGACATGTTGTATCGATTAGACCACCTTGCTAGTCTTGATCGATCCATGTTTAGCTGGGATACACATCTCCCAGGCTATTTGAGAGTGCCTCACTCTATTTGAGCTATGTTTGCCTTTTGGCTATGCTCTTGATGAGTGTATTTTGTTGCTTAGACCATTCTACATGTCTAAACATTTAATTTAGTCAGTTACTCTGAACCTGACTAGAATTTGGTGTCTCGCCTATCTAGAACCTTATTGACCTTTTTAGGTTCTTGGTGAAAGAGCACCTTTTCGAGGTTGATCCACCTCTCCCATATTCAACTCCATGGATATGTTTTGTTTGACTTGGTTGATTCTTATCACCTTGTCAGTAGTCATGTTGAATTGATTAGACACTTGGCCTCTATATATCAGTCCATGACTCGTTGATTTATTTATGCACCGACTCCATTTTTTTTTTTGCGGTCGTTGAAATGGTTACAGAAGGAATCTTACCCCTTAGTTGATCTTGTTTTGGGTTCGCCTTTGATGATTCTTGAGGTTGAATCTAGGATAGATCCTAAGGATAAGCATGAACCAAACCATGCATGCACCTTCTCAGGATTTGCAAATACTCATGGTTTGGGGGGGATTTGAACTAAGTCATGATGACCGAATCCTTTCCTTTAATGAACTTTCATCTAAGTCCTGAGAACACCTCAGAATGACTTGATGGGTGTCATTGAGATATGAGTAGTTTCAGAGACTATTTAGTTCTCTTACTTTTCCATTCAGCTAGACCGATGGTAGCTTGACAAGTAATGAATCATAAAATCCTAAGAATCTTTATTTAG
>JXCR01132967.1:120413-134766 GCA_002079205.1 Phalaenopsis hybrid cultivar
ATAATAATAATAATAATAATAATAATAATAATAATAAAACTTACGCTCATCTCTCCTCCCTCTCTCCCGAGTCGCACGCAGCCGCCGCCCAGGTCGCGAACCCTAGCTCCGCATCGGAACCCGCCGTCTGCCAGCCTCCTCCACACCGGCGCCGCTCACCGACCGGAGCTCCCTCCGGCGCTCCTCTTTCCAGCAGCCCGCGCCACCTTCTTCTCGAGAGGAGGGACCCCGGCCGAGCTTCTTCTCGGTCGCCGCTCTCTTCGCGCCTGAAGTCTCGCCGCTGGCGAGCCTCACTGGCCTCCTCCAGCCACCGCAGCTTCGGCCGACCACCTCCCTCTTCCTTTTCTTCTTCTTCTCTTCTTGGCCACACATAGATCCTCCAGCCCCTCCTCCAACCATGACGTCAAGATCTTGTCATTCTCCGGACCTCCTCCTCGCCGACCTTTTTGCCTCGTTGGCGTCATATCTATGCCGGAGAAAAATCAGTGAGGAGTGCTTCAAGTTTTGGGGCTCTCCGCATTTTCTTTGCTCCCGGTGCGCACCGCCGGCGAGCTAACTCCTCCACCTTGCGGACCTACTTTCCCGGCGACCGGATACTTCACCGGAGCATTTTGAAGTCACCGGACAACGAGCGTTCTTGCTGTTCAAAGAGGTGCAAGGGTCTTCCACCTCGAGGGAAAGACTTCCGTCGGCACTCTTCCCTCCGGCATCCTCGTGGCTTCTCCTCTTTCATCGGCGTCGAGCAACCCTTCTCACAAAGGTACTTTTTGGTCATATTTTTATATGCCAAATGTATTTATTTTTCATACTTTGCTTACCTCTTGCCCTCACAATCTCCTATGTCTTCTTGTTGTCCTGTCCACGTTTTACGAGGCACATTGGAGCATGGATCAGGCGTCGGCAAGCTCGGAGCAAGCAAAGAAATGCGTCTACAACCGTCACGGTGGTGAGACTTTCTACCTCTTAGCCAGCCTTAGGAATAGTGGAGTCTAGGCGTGTGGGTTCGATCGCCCACACGGGGTGCGTGCACCGACGTGGGTCGGCGTGACGGCGTGCATGCGTGATGGATCGTTGAATTTCCTAGAGCCAGCCTTTAGGTTAGGACTTCCTGTGCGTGACCAAATACCCCTGTAGAGCCGAGTGTCTCCCCTCTTGTTGCGAACCTTAGCACAAGTCCCGATGGGTCGGAGTCCCTCACTCCCCTTGCTTTGGATTCCCCAACTTTACTTGGAGAAGTTGGGAGGTCGAACTTGGCAAAGCGAGGAAAGCTTTGTAAGTATCCTATTTTGCGACGTCATTGAGAGTTTTCCCCTCGGAGATCCGGGGAGAAATTCCCCATATTTTCTCACCAAAGCAAGAGGCGGCGGTGCCGCACATCCAAGGTTCTAAACCTTAGGTTACTCAGGCGAGGTCGTTATCACGAGCCCGGTTTGCTATCTGCATGTTGGTTTATTGCATATTGCATTTTTTGCTTGGTGCATATTTCATTTCACCTCGCTCCGACTGGTCGCCCCGACCCGAAGAGCGTCTCACTTTGCTCCGACCAGCCGCCTCGGTCCGGCGAGCATTTCACTTCGTTCCGATAGGCCGCTCCGGCTTGGTGAGCTATCACTTTGGTTTGACCGACCACCACGGCCAAATTGACCGATCACCTGCATTTTTTTTGTCTGCTTTTCCATCACATGCTTTCCTGCTTACATGTCGCACCATATGTGTTTGCATTTGCATTTGCACTTAGGTGATGCTCCATAGTGAGAATCACCACTTTCTTCGGGGCACTACCGCCTCGGTACACATCTTTTGGGCCACTGCCTCCACGGCACACCCATCACTTTTGGTCACTGCTGCTACAACACACACATTTCTTCGGGCAACTGCCTCCACGGTACGCCCATCCCTTTTGGTCACTGCCTCCACGACACACCTTCGGGCCACTACTGCTACGGTACGCCCATCCCTTTTGGTCACTGCCTCCACGGTACACCCTTCTTTCGGGCCCCTGTCGCCACGGCACGCCCATCACTTTTGGTCACTGCCGCCTCGGCACACCTTCAGGCCGCTGCCTCTAAGACACGCCTACTCTTTGGTCACTGCCACTACGACACACTCATTTATTCGGGCCGCTGCCTCCACGGCATGCCTACCTTTTCCTGCGTCACTGCCTCATGGTACAATCATCACTTCTGTCACATGACTGATCGCATTTGCACTTGCATGTTTGCATGGATAGCAAACTAGGCTCGTTAGGAGAGTGACCCCGTGTTTCTCGCGATGCCTTAACGAGCATTGTTTGCCGGGTTGATCCCAGTGAGCAATGTGTGTTAAGTCATCGGGATTGACACGAGTATGACTGTGCTAAAGATCTAATAGATCTAACTCGTGTCACCTCTCTTCGCGACACCCTTTAGATCCTTTGGATCTTTAGGATGGGGCCGGGATGACGACCCTGTCAAAGTCATACTATACTCAGACCTACCCCGCACTTAGATATTAGGCTGACACACTTTTTGTTAGATGGTGTGCTAGGCTAGGATTTAGGGTGCTAGGTAGTCTTTTTGATGCCTGACTATTGTTCTCTGCTGGATTGGTTGCCCTAGTCAGGTATTTTTCTTCTGCATTGCGCTTGTGATGTGACTGCATGCTACATATGTGTGGTAGTATGTTAGGGCGTTCTTTTGCAGGAAGCCATGCCTAATGATTTCTGACATTTTTGCTTGCAGGTGCTATTAGCTCTCCCACTTTTAAGGCATGACTCATGATACATTATTTGCATGTGAGCTTTCCCGCTGACACTTGTTTTCATGCAGGATTGAGTCTTTTATTTTTCTGTGTACTTTTAGAGTATAGGAGAGTCCTGTAGCAGAAATAAGATACGGGCACGGGTTCTGAGGCGTTTTGCATGGGAACCACGTGGAGGGGACCAGGAGCAGATGCTCGTGCCCCGTATCGTAATTTCTGCATTTTATATTGATGTATCGAATTAGGACCGGGCATGTATATGCGGAGTCCGGCCGCCTTTTTCTTTTCTAGGATATGTTGCCGACCCAGCGGCACCGACCTGTTAATTATTTTGATTTGACTTGCTTTTTTTTGGCTTTTTGCATCATATTGCACGTCTGCACTTGCATGTGTTTTCCTTGTTTCTTTCTGTGATCTGGGATTTTACGATATAATCTAGGAACCATAAAATTATAATTTTCTACAAAATCCTAAATAAAATATTCAAGATAATTAAAATTTAGTTATAACATTAAGGATTTAAAAATTTTCACATTTACTTTCCTGATTATATTAATAGGGCCTCCACAATACTTAAGGACCGCTCTAGATAACTGCATTCATATTTGCATGTCGCGAGGAGGAGTCCCCGTCCAACATGACTGGCCCAACATACCTCTTTATAGGTGGTTGTCTAGTGCGCTTAGGATGTTAGAAGGTCCCCCGACCCAGACGGGGTGTAAGTCCTTTTTTTTGGAGTGTTTCCAGCTTTTTAGCTGAACCTCTACTTTATTTTCTTTCCTGAGGCATCCTTGCCACTTTGGCAGGTATAAGTCCCACCTCTTGGAGCTCCAGCTTTTAGTCATAGGATAGAGTTTCTTTCCTTTGACCTTAGGGCTACCGAGGTTCCCGTGGACGACGCAATTCATGTATTGCTTAACCGGGGATCTCAGGACGTGTTGGGTAGACTACCTTCACGACCAGGTAGACTTAGGGTCCTTTAGCTGTGGATGACGGGTCCGTGGTACCCCGACCCAGTTACCTTTACCTTTTAGGGTCACTGTACCTTCCTTTTTGTTGAGCCCCTTTGAGCCCTGTCGCTCCTTGACTTTGTTGATATCATTTTGACTGCTCGATGCCGATGAGCTGTCACCCATTTGAGATACGATAATTTGTCCTCTGCCCTTATGGCCTGAACGTGCTTTGACGTGTTGGGATATCCCCATCAAGATGATTTAGGTTATTTCATAGGCCCCGTGTGGTGATGAGCCGCTACCCATTCGGGATGTGAGAGACTCCCTCTCTGCCCGATGGCTTAGCGCGAGCTTTAAAGCATCGGGACTGTTCCCACACGGAATAACCTTCCTTTGAGTACCTATTGCCCCAGGTTCACGATAATCCTAACGAAACTCCTTTTATCGAGATTATTCTTGGGTACCCCCTAAGATGTAATTAACCAAGTGGAATACATCCCCTTGGGAGTGCTCTTGACCCCAGAACAGACACCTACACCTGAATCTCTTGTTATGGGTAGTCTATGTAGGTATTCTTTCGCAGATATCGGTTTAAGGTGCTTTCGCCCGATCTTGTTTGGACGGACACTCTTAACCTATCCTTGCGAGGTTTACCGCACGTAGGCTCTCCACGTTTTGTGTTTTCTCTTGTTTGTCGTTTTGTCGTATGTCCCTTTTTATTTGATTCCTCTTCTTTTTGAATCACATATATGATTCGTGAGGGAGATTTACTCGAATGGGGGAAGTACGATGATCGACAAGCTGGCGACTCCTTTTAAAATAAAAGAGAGAAAAATGAACGAAAACAGAGACCAGAAGGAGGCGAAAAACTTGCTCACCCCTATTCTTGACGAGAATATCTATGATCCAAACATGAGAGAGACCTCTTTCAGTTTGCCTGCTACAGATGATGAGTCCGGATTCGTTACAGAGCCGGAGATACCACCAGTTTCAGATGTCCTTTGTATGGGTTGCCCGACATTCAACTTCAAGATACCTACACGTACATCAACTACAGCGGCATTTGTGTAGTGCATAAACTACAAAGTCCTGCACCTGGAGCGCTACAATATTTTGAAAGAGTACGCGTCCACTGACGATGGATTTCAGACCACTGATCTCCCAATGGGGGAACCGTATATCCCGTTGGACACATAGTCATATGCTCCACTACAGACAGAGACAACATCAGCTTGGATTCCCACTGATTCTGAAATGAGGGAGTTTCCTTGATAGTCGCCGATGATCTCCACGATAGAATACTACAAAATGAGTAAAGTAAACAAAAGAGATTTTGAATTCTATGAAGAAGTTCAAGGAAGGTTCATTAATATACTAGAAGGCTTGGAGCTATATACCAGGATCTTCTTCGAGAGCAACGAAAGAAGTATTCTTGACTGCATATTTGATCTAAGAGACAAGCGTCGGGTAGGCCTTCTGATGAAAAGAACCTATTCCAAGCCACGAAAGTGGATACATGGAAAGGGTTAGATCATCATACAATGTGGCTGCTGTTACAACTTCACTAAAGACAGATAGGAAAATCCTCCTGGGATTTTGAGACACGATCAGGTGAATTCGCTACCCCCCATGATAAAATGGATGATTAAGAGAATGGTCTGATGGAGCATACTGCCAGCTGATAGTATTCCCAATAACTGTATCATCAACATATATAATGAAGGCAACCACATACCCCCACACATTGACCATCATGACTTTGTGAGACATTTCTGTACGGTCTCTTTCATGAGCAAGAACAACATTCTGTTTGGAAAAGAGATAGATGTCATCGGCCTCAATGAATTCAAAGGATCCGTGGAGATTCCGCTACACATAGGTTCAGTGCTGGTTCTTATAGGAAATAGAGTAGACATCGCCAAACATTGCATCCCAGGGGTACGACACCGTAGGGTGTCTGTGACTTTCCGAAGGATGGATGAAAAAAAAATTTCATATGGATTCCGGCCAAACCCGGAGTTGGAAGAGCTACTGCCTTACGAACTATGATAGGGTTGCACCTCTAAGCACATGCAAAATGAACTCTTGTCCTGGAGCATGTCTTAGTAGGTCGGCTCGATAGGGAGCTTGCCCCACCAGAGACAGACACTCAGAGGATACCTTTTTATTGTATTTCGTCACAACATATATGATATGTACTAGACATGCTCAACTTATGATATGTACTCAACCTAGAATATTTTCAGATGTACTTTGATGCAGTCAGCATGATTGTACTTTTTGAGGCTTTGGTCTGCACTCAATCTGTAACTCTTATTGGAGAAGATTAATGAAATCTCTTTTAGAAATTTGTCTGTTTATTTAATTTCCCTTTTTGTTTGATGGATAAAAGCCATAAAACCATACGTTGGTTCGGGACTACAATGAACAAAAAACAAAATAATAAAAACTTGATAATAATAAAATTCAAATAAAATACTCTTTAAAAAAAATCAATTAACAAAATTTTTTAAAATTTGAAAACATATTTGATGATTAAATGTGATAAAAATAGCAAAAAAAGAAAATAAATCTGTTAAGTTGATTCGCTCAATTTTGAACTTTCTTACTCTTTGCTCGTGCAACACGGCTATCCTTGTCTGCACTAATTCTCCTCACAATCCCCGTGAAATATCACATTCTGCATAAAACCCTACAAAATTCCACATGTATGTCTCACCGATGTGAACCTTTTTACATGACACACATTTACGAATTCAACACCACAAGCTTTCTGCACTACATTCCTGCCCTCGAGGCCAATACTGAAACACTATTTTTCTTTTCACAACCTTTTGAGATTGGTGTAAGACCCTCACCACGGCTTCCGACTCTCTACCCACATCTTTGAGATTGGTGTAAGCCCCCATCCATGGCATCCAATTCTCTATCGACATCTTCGAAATTGGTGTAAGGCCCACTCCATGACATCCAATTCTCTACCTACATCTTCAATATTGGTGTAAGGCCCCCTTCCAATTCTCTACCTACATCTTTGATTTTTGTGTAAGGCCCCCTCCATGGCATCCAATTCCCTAACTACATCTTCGAGATTGGTGAATGCCCCCTCCACGACATCCAATTCTCTACCTACATCTTTGAGATTGGTGTAATGCCCCCTCCACGACATCCAATTCTCTACCAATAGCTCGAGATTCATATAAGGCCCTCACCACGATGTCAAATTCTCTACTCACACCTTTCGAGAAAGGAATGAGACCCCCACCATGACATAATACTCTAAATATTCAAGGTCATCACCTAAATACTGATTCCTGTCCTTTATAAAA
Source organism: Phalaenopsis hybrid cultivar (assembly GCA_002079205.1). Lineage (NCBI taxonomy): Eukaryota > Viridiplantae > Streptophyta > Magnoliopsida > Asparagales > Orchidaceae > Phalaenopsis > Phalaenopsis hybrid cultivar. Next base: position 127,435 of record JXCR01132967.1, read on the forward strand.
ACCTAAAATGTGATAACTAAAAACCCACTCTCCAATCCCCAGCGAGAGTTCCTAATCCTCGATGTTGATCAAATATTCACTTGCTAATTCCCCAGCGGAAATAAATAGCACACACAATTCTACACCTTCTAGGTTTGTTGACTTAGGAGTCTGTATTGGTTTTTTTTATCTCATCGGTCAACGCCAATAAGCGCGGTGTGCTGGCACGACACATATTGGGAGTCCATTTATTGACCTCACTTTTGGTTGAGGTTTAGTTTTTCCTCTTTAGTAGCCTAGGGTCTAGCCTGACTTTTTTGTTGACTATTCCTAGAGAACTAAAAAAGGAACCCTCACCATTAAAAATTTTAAACTCCTTTTTGCTCAAGTTGAGGTTCCACATGTTGGTCTTAACCTCTAGCACTTACTAGGTAGGGCACTATAAGGAAGCTCAAGGAGAATCCCCCTAGGACTGCCTGACCTTAGAATTGACCTTGATTGTTGGTCTGGAGCTAGTTTACTAACTTACACTCACTCTCACCCACAATCACTCACAACCCTTAACCTAAAATTTCTTGACTTTGATCCCTTGATCCTTTGAGAGACTCATGTAGATGGTCCCCTAAACCCACTAGCCCTGGGCTAGGGTTTAGCTAAGACCAGTATATGGAGGACCTAAATGGGGATTTCATTGGTCCATAACTCATATAGAGTGGTTGGTACCCCAATTATACCAAAAATATCCAACTTGGCATTTTGCCCCAAATTTCCCTAAATTACCTAAATGCCCTTCAAACCCTAAATTTAGTCAAAATCCTCAAATTCACCCAAAATATCCAAATTTATTCAAAAATTATTTCAAACCATTTGAAGATACCCAGCTTACCCAAAACCACTCAAAAATGCCAAATTTACCAAAATACCTCCAAAATTGCCAAAATTACAAAAATACCCTTGGTACCACAAACTTTTCCAAAACCTTCAAAATCACTTCAAATGTTCCTAAAACCAATTTGGACCCTTCAATTGAACCCAATTTGACCAATTTGACCATTTTGACCAAAACCCTCAAATTGCCTTTAAAGGCCAAACTTTCCCAAATTCACCTCAAATGTCCATCGATTTGGCCCAAGTTTCCCTCAATTTCCATTCTAAACTCAAATTCACCTTTAATATGACCAACCTAAACTAAATAAAAGCTTAATTGGCCCATGCTTTGAGCCCAATTTTGATCTATGTCAAGCCCCTAATTTTGGCCCTATGACTTAATCCCACCAAATTGAACCCTATAGCCTACTTGATTTGCCAAAATTTATGTTGAAAACTCTTCATAACAATTGTACACATCAAAATTGACCTTCAATTGGCCTTGGTAAAGCCTTAATTGCATTCAATTTTAACCCAAGTCCAAAAGTCCCCAAATTTTCCCTATATTGGCTATGTCCCTTAATTCCACCAAATTTATTGCCCCAAAATTGACACCCAATTTATGTTGAAAATTCTTCATGATGTTCTTATAGACCATTTTCAATAATCAATCTGGACTTAGCCCAACCTAGACCCAAGTCTAGCCCAACAATCCCAAATTGACCAAAATCCCAAAATCATTCAAATTGAACCCTCAATTGAACTGAAAATCATTTCAACCCTTCACCAAAAATCTTCATTACAATCATCTACACATATTTGATCAATTAATTGGGCTCAAAGTCATGGCTAGCCTAACCCAAACCTAACCTTTTACCATTTAGACCCACATTGAACCCATGTACCAAAATTGACCTAGCCATGTCAAATTGACCAAGGCAAGACTTCTACAGCCAACTTTTGGGTCATAGTAACCAAGCTAGACCCACTTAACCCACCCTAGATGAGCCATGGACCAAAGGTACCCTAAATCAAGGGATTTGTTTCCTAAATTGCTTAAGCCAAAGATATCTTTGCCAAAACCTATCACCAGCCCAAATTAATTGTTGTGACAGATTCCTCTGAGGTTCCGGAGCCACTTAAGCACCTCCCCTGCCATTGCTGGCTGAGCTAGTTGCTGGAGCACCTCAAAACTGAGAGCCACCACACTTAAATCCCACCCAATTGACCCATCTAAGTTGTCCCACTCCCATTGGCCAATTACGCCGTTTAGCTCACCACCTCAACAAGTTTTTGCACCCAAAGTCAGGCCCTGAGCTCCACTCTCTGACCACGGCTATAAAATGGCCTCTTCATGGCCAAAATTTGGGTGCTAAAATTTTCTCAAGGAGACCCTGCCCAATTGCTCCCATAGCCTCCTTTAGACCTCCTTAGTGCAACCTAACTACTTCTCTGCCCTAATTTCCCCTGCTAGAACTCAATTTCAGAGCTCAATTTCAGAGCTCAAATCCTTGCCGGACACTCTCCACCATAACTCCACATTGAACCAAAATCAAATTAAACTTGCCCAAATCTTCACCACAGTGAGAGAAGAAGAAGCCCTATCAAAGCCCCCTCATAGAGAGCCTCTACCCTAGACATTGATCAACACCCAAATTTGGTCTTGATCAAATTTGGGCCTAGACATTTCACCACAGTAAGAGGTTCAATCCCTAGCCTCCTTGGACCTCTATGAACGTGCCGAGCACCTCTGATTGAAACTTCCCTTCTCAGAGCAAAGTTATAAACCTCCCCACTATCCCGAGCTTGTTTTTATACTACACTTTCATAGATCCAATTTCATGTCATGTTAGTTATATAGATAGCTTCATGTAGGCTAGATGAGTCTTTAGAAGCAAACCCGAGTCGATTTGGTTAAGTGTAGCTCGAGTTCTTAAGCTTAAAAGGTGGACGGCTCTTGGGAAGAACCAGACAACGACGAAGACTCATGGCCATTGGATGGCATGTGTATCAAATGGACCGGTGAGATGAAGTCGGACAGTGCTTCAGTACATAAAGCATAAGCCCAATCAGCGTTGAGTCAGAAGGCGGCGTCCAACTAGAGCGCGCCACGCAATCCTTCGGAGCCTTCGCATGATGTCGTTGCACCGCGTGGTTTAAGTTGGAAAATAGGATTTAATTAATTCAGAAAATACTCTTAACTTCAAAATTCCATATCTTGGTGTAGAAAAATCAGAAAAATAAAAGAAAAAATCTCTTAGTGCTCAGTGAATATAGGAGAACAATGTAAAAATTGTTTGAGGTTTATTTGATGCATATTTTATTTTTAATTAATTAAATACTGTTTTGAGTATTTTGATTCTCCATGCATTCAAATATTTCACCATGGCTTGCTATTTGGGTCATTTGTAGCCTTTGTCATGGGGGATCTTCCCTGATTCTTTCAAAGTCGGAGGAGACCCCTATGAGGAGATATGTATTTTTCAAGTTTATGTCTATTATTTGCAAAAATTAATCATAATAATTAGCATATTTCTTAGAGTAATTCCAAGAAAATCTTGGTAGGTTCACTGTAACCAGATAACTCTAGGAAAATTTGGCATGAGCTAAGTCATTATGAACACACCTAATTTTCACAAAACCCTAAAGCACAAAGGAAATTAATTTGGGAAAAATAAACATCTACATGAGTTAATTTTAATTTTCTACTATGATTTAAAGTTCAGAGGACTTCCCATAAAAGTTTCAAAATATTTGGAGTTCATTTGATAACCTAATTTAATTTTCTAAGTTAAAGAACTCTTTTAACACTTTAAAATAATCATAATAATTAAAATATAACTAAAATAATTATAAAATTTATTTTTTGGGAGTTCTCTTTGATCAAAGGATTTTTCTAAAAATAAAATTGTAATTAAAGTAAGAATTTCATTTTTAAGTATATTTTAAATATTGAAATAATGAAAAATTAATAAAAAACAAAAAATTAATAAAATAAATGAAAATGTTCTAAATTTTTTTCTAAGCCCTTATGAGTAATTGAAATATTTTTCCTAATTTTCTAAGTGAAGATATTGAATTTTAAAGCTCAAAAATAATTTTTAAAAGCTAAAAATGGATTTTCCTTAATTTTTACTAAAATAATTATAATAATTCAAAAAAAAATGAGAAAAATGTAAAATTTATTTCTATAGTTTTCTTAACATTGGAGAGATTTAATAAAAATATAAAACTTAAGTTTCCACATTTATAATATTTTATAATTAATTGATACTCGAGAATTTAAAATAATTATAGCAATTCAAATAAAACTCAAAAAATCATGAAATTTAATTCAAGTGGTTCTCCATCCTAAGTCTACCTCTAGTGAAAATTGCAAGTGATTAGGTTTTGTCTTGGTCAAGTTATTGAATTTTCTTTGAAAAATCATATTTTTACATGTAAATAATTATATAAATTAAATTAAATTTTGAAATATATCACATTTTCTTCACTGATGTCTTAATTGACCCATGAGTGAGGTAGGATGAAAATTCCAAAGTCATTTGAGTTAAATTTGATGAATTATGAAGTGATAGAGGCTCAGGGGCAAATATATATTTTTGGAAATTTAGTCTTAATTAACATTTAGGCTTAATTTAAGAAGGGAAAATGGGCAATCTTTGATCTTAATTAACACGTTCATATGATTGAAACACAAGAAATTAATTGGTAGAAACCAGTATCATTTTTTTTTAATTAAGGGTTAAATTTTCAATTTCATAAATCATTAAAATTTGGAAGACTATTAAATTAAATGATCCTAGACTTAGGGGTATGATTTTGGATGTTAATTACTCACTAATTTAATACATTTATTTGGTGCTCAAATGACATTCAAATGTTTTGATAATGAATTATTATCACTTAAAATTCAATTTCCTTAAAAAAATTACAAATATATCCACCAAAGTCTTAAGGGCTTTGTAGTGACCTATGCTAAATTAAATTTGGTTAAATGATGATTAGAAAAGTGAATGTAACTAGAAATTGAACACCTTTAAAACACCACAAGCCCAAGTTGAAACTAAAATTGCCTAAGTGTCTTAATAACATTAACTTGCCCGTTTAAGGGTCTTTACCCACACAATTCTCAAATTAAATGAAAAAAGATAATCACCTTACTCTTAAGGATAATTGAAACGTCAATGTTTACTGAACATTGGAGGTATTCACAAGATGAAGTATTAAGCAACATAATAAGTTTAAATGAGCTCGAGACTTTTCACCAGGCGGTGAGAGGGAAGCATGGATCTGCTTCTTTCTTCTGACCTTTTCGATACCTCAGAGGTCTACTAAACTTAGTATGTCTTACTTAATAAAATCATCCTTAATTGAATTAATGAGGGCTCACCAAGATATGGTTTAGGATTTGGTAGATCACCAGAGCCTTATTTCCCCACTTTACATAAAATGCTTTTAATATATAAATACTCTTGCATGCATTTTAAGTTTTCTGTTGAAGATGACGGGAAGGCCATCCAGGTACGCTTTTATTGTAGTTTATTTTACATGTGTTTCTAGTTTCCCGTACTTTATTTTTCAGTACGATACTGTACTTATTCACCTGCATGTATGAACAAAAACACAAACTTGCATGTTAAACAACGATGTCACCCTGCCTGAAAACCAAAACTGCTAGGATAGCTGCAAAACCCAAAACCAAAATCAAAACTAAAATAAACTAAGAGAAAATTTACCACTATAAAATTCAAAATATAAGACAACTCAAAATTTAATCACAAACATCACAAAACCACAATTGCAACTAAATTAAGACATCTCTATCGCATGATCGGGAATCCCTCGGAGGAGGTAACCTACGGTTGCTAACAATGCTTCCCACGGTCTAAATGAAAGTATGGAACTCATTAAGTTGAGCTTAGTAAATTTATTTAGACTAAATGAATCTAATAGAAAACAGTCGTACCAGAATGAGGGAACCGTAGGATCCTAATCTGTGTCGCTCTAATCAACTTTAATATACCCCATAATATTTTAATGACCATAAGATTTGATTTGACATCATGACCTGACACCTTAGAAAACTTGAACTAGCTACAATAAGGATCTTGGAGCTAGCATTGTGGGCAGCATGACGATATTTAACAGCAGAACATGTCTATACCAGCTAAACCATTCCTTAAAATTAAACAACAAGCAATAGGATTTTGAGGTCATTCGCCTAGTGCGTCATAAATCCTCAACCTCTTCTTTAGGACTTTGTTTAGCTCTGATATATAATATAAGCCATAACTTGCCTTAGGATTCTGAGGCTGTTGTTCATCACGACCAAAACCCTCACATTTTCCTAGCTATTTGTGCAATCGTTTCACACAAATGTAAGCCCTAAATTAAAAAAAATGGCAGAATGAAACGCTTAAATATTTCTCCTCAAAATTGAAGTCAAACATTAGGATATATTGGAAAGTCACCGAGGTTCTCCTCCCGATCAATGACGTCCCCTAGTTCTTCCTCCTTTGGTATCTACAACAAAATGTTTTAAACTTGAACCATTCCCCTTTCCCACCTCTTTCTCCGATTTCGTTGAAAAGTCATATCCTTTTGAACTCCTTAAAAATAATATTCCCTGATTTTTATCGATAGTTTTCTAAGGTGACTTCAGTCATTTAAGATGTAATTAAATATAGGGGCTTGCTCTTATAGGAAGCTTGTCCAAACCTAGCTTAATATAAACCCTATTTAATTCTTCATGTTAAATGAGGGAACTTTTCGGCAAATAAAATGATTTTGCAGACCAAATGGATGTCATATATTTCTTAGTTTATTTGATCGAGCCTCATCCTCNTTTTAATTCTTCATGTTAAATAGGGGTCGGCAAATACAAAGGTTTTGCAGACCAAAAAAATGTCATATTTTCCTTAGTTTATTTGATCGAGCCTCATCCTCAAGACTTGTGTTTATCCTTTGGGATAGATACAAGATTTGAGGTACAGTGCCCTTTCAGTAAATTATAAAAATATGAGGTCAGTTTGATTTCATATTTTTCACAAACTAAATATATATGTAAATTAAAATGTCCTTCCAAAGTGCGTGACGGGAATTCGATTATGCTGACCGACAGCTTCATACAGGCAACTCCTCCAACCAAAAAAAGCGCCTACAGGTATGTTATTATATATTTTATTGTTCGTAGTATTTTATAATATGGGTTAACAAAAAAATAGGAAAAAATTTTATTCATGATGTAAAGTCCTATTTTTGGGATGACCCCTATATATATAAATAATGCAAGAATTTTGTAATTAGTGATGTGTGCCTTACAAAGAAATTCAGGAAATTATTATGAATTGTCATGTCGCTGAATTTGAAGAACATTTTGGGAATGATAGAACTGTTCATAAAATTTTGCAATCCGGATTTTATTGGTCTATTCTAGTTAGAAATGTTTATATATATATATATATATATATATATATCTAGAAA
>JXCR01132971.1:0-19743 GCA_002079205.1 Phalaenopsis hybrid cultivar
CCTACCAAGCCAGCTGTTCCCGTTTTTGCTAAGGGAAAAGAAGTTATGATCGTTGAAGACCCAACTGGAGGATTGGTTTTCCTGCCATCAGTATTTGAAATAGGATCAAGTTTGAGGACTTCACCATTAACCGGAACCTAAAGGAGAAACTGCAGCTGGAAGGTACAGAGGGCTACTAAAGCCCAGATTCTTAAGGAAGTACTAGTTGATTATGTTCCTTACTAGAAAAATTTAGGATTACCTGAGACCTATCCACTTCTATAAGGGAGTAGATTCCATCCCTTAATGGGTACTAATGGGTACGAAACTATCCAGAAGATCGTCGCTACCTTACCATTACCTCATGGACATGGTGGGGAGAAGATGAAGCCTACTCCTATCACCCAAGTTAGTATGGTTTTCCAGAGATTAGCTGCCAAAGAAGGTTCTTCAGTTGGTGAGTTACTCAAATGAGCTGGATGTGTAGTATCCCCTCAAATGAAGGAAAAAATTTTAAAGGACGTCAGATCTGTCAGGCGATCTCAAAAGTCAACTGAAGCTTTACCTGTTTGCATTTTCATTTGGTTCTGTATGGGAAGCAGAGTTGATACACCATTGATACCATGGATTCTACTACCACTAGACTCACGGGTCATCGACCAGTTAAGTCCCGTATAGGTCCAAGAAGTCTACCAATTACCGGTCACAAGGATATTCTTAAATATTTAAAGGATAAGACGAAGAGGTTACCTAGTACCGTATCTCGTCTACACCATGGGGAGCATAGTTCTCTTTGACAAGATTTTCCTACCGAGTCACTCCATCTCAAGAAATCACCATGAAAGAAAAGGGTATGAATACTCAAGGTTGCCGTACCGATAAGGTCAAACAAGCCCGCAGGGCAGGATTATGGAATGAAGACAGTGTCTGAAGTATCCAACATTATCGCAACAATTGCTAGCGAGATAGAGAAAAAAGTGGAGGATATCCAACTAAGTCCTCTAGATCTCAAAATCCTACAAGAATCAATAATTAAAGAAAAGGTCGAAAAGCTCAGAATAGATTTCCGAGTTAGACTAAGAACATGGAGTTTATATTGATGATGATGATGAATATTTTGATTTCACTGATTACCTTGAGGAAGATTTCATGGATATCCATGTCATCAATACCAGAGCCACTGCATCTGCATGCGACTCTAAACCTCTCAGTGAAGAGAATGCCATAGATGAGCTTCTTAGAGCTATTTTCCTAAGGGATGTGAAAATCAGCCAAATGGAGAAAAGAATGGAAGAGATGGCCGCTGCCATGATCACCATGGTCACAATTCAGAAATAGTCTCAACCCCCACAGCTAGCCTCTCTAGAAGTCAATCAATCGGAGATTATACACATCATAGATGAAAGGAGAGAAGTTGCCTTAGCAAATAGAGATGAGGAAAAAAAGAAGGATTCTCCATCAAATGCCATGCCAGAAAAGGAATTTAAGCAAATGGTTGAACAAGTTTGGAAGGCCTTAGCCTAATCTAAGGGTGGTGCATTGGTTTTAAAGGGTAGACTTTACCCGGAGGAGTTTGATGTTGTACCCTACCCAAAGGGTTTTGTGTCACCAAAATTTAAGATATTTGATCGGACTGGAAATCTTTGGCAGCACATAATACATTTCCGAGCCAGTTGTGGTAATACTGGAGGTAACGAGCTCTACTCTTTTAATGGTTCGTCAGCAGCCTGTCAGGAATTGCTTTTGAGTGGTATGTTGAACTACCTAACGGATCAGTTAAGATGGTCACCGAATTAGAACAGTTGATTGCTGGAGTGTAGCATCATGTGTCTATTAGAGATCTCGTAGTAGAGAAGTAGAAGCCCAACGAGACTTTAGTGGACTACATTTTAAGGTGGAGAAACCTTAGCATGAAATGTGAACCTCAGCTACAAGAACATCATGAGATTGAGATCTTACTCAAGAGCATACATGGGCCATTGCTTTCATGCTCAAGGGATTCAACATTAAATCCTTCAAGAAGCTACTCAACAAAGCCAACAATCTTCAAGAAGAAGTAAAAAATATGGATTCTCATGAAAAGTTCAAGAGAAGTCCAATACAACCAGAATATTTGAAAATAAGTCCAAAACAGTGGCAACAGTTGATAAAGGAAAACAACCAATGAAGATATATGCAGAAATTTCCCATTAGTCGTCATCACAACATGCTCGACAACAGACACAACAGTATGGCCAATCCAGCTAGCGACCGACTCAGCGAGGATCACACTGAGTAGAGAATAAAAGAATATCTTTGGCAAAATAATACAAAGTAGTGTATTCCCTCAAAGATGAAGCGATATCCATATTAAGTATCTACGACGATCTAATCATTTCAAAGGAGGTTAGAGAGTCTCTGGTTACAACTTTGCTTGACCCAGAGGGCTTAGCCTAATTGGCCAGCATATCCTTCGATGAAGTTTGCTCTTTGAAAGAACAATATGGGGTGACCTTCATAGATGAAGACTTGTTTCTTGGTACCGCTGAACATAATCGTCCACTCTATATCTTCATTAACATCAACAGATTTGTGTTGTACAGAGTTCTGGTAGATCTTGGAGCATCCCTCAACTTGATGAGCCTACGAACATTGTCCTATTTGGACATCATAGCTCAAAAGCTTACAGTTGATAAAATGATGCTAAGAGGATTCAATCAAAAGGGAGAGAGAGCACTTGGATCAATTACATTGCTTATAAAAATTGAAAAACTAGTAACAACCGTTAAGTTCTATATCATCGACACTAAGACCTCTTTCAATGCTCTACTTGGTCGACCATGGATTCACGAACACAATATGGTTCCATCATCTCTACACCAGTGCATTAAGTAATATAAGGAAGGACAAGAACATTGCATCAAGGGAGATTTACAGCCGTTTTTAGTTCATGAAGTTGGCATTCATGAAAATGTCGCCTGCTACGTGCCTCCAAAGAAAACCATCTTCTCATGAAGTTGGCATTCAAGTCATGAAGAATTACAATGACAAGGCCAATCAACTCCACTTCAATGTTCTTCCACCACTCTTTTGCAACAAATTGGTGGGGGTTCTTTTAGTTCACACACTTGAGTTTGAGGCCAGGGATGTGGACGAGGAAGAACTAATTTAAATTTTTAATAGACTAGGCGGATCGTCAACATTGTTGATGAAGAAAGTTCTGAAGATGAGATAATGATGACAAAATAAAAGAAACCTCAGTACGAGATATCCTTAGAAGACGTGGAGAAAAGAGAATATGAGATAATGTATGATCGGATAAACTGCCATGTGAATACCATGACCCTTACTCTGATTCTCCCTCAACAGGTCGAGAGTTTAGAGGTCAAGGAAGTCTGTAGCACTGGTTCAAAGCCGATCAAATTTTATCGTGCTTCTACTTCTAATAATCTTGAAATCATGTAAATTTGGATGAGAATCCTAATAAATTAATGGAATTAACTTTTAGTTACTTTCGCCTTGTGTACAAAAGTTAATTTAGCAGGGGATTTACTAAAACAAATGCCAAAAGATAATTACAACTTTTTGAAAAATTATGGGATGTTAAAAGTCAAACTCCTAACTCAAAAGAGGGTCTTAGATTTGGTACAGTAGGACTAGTCAATGATTCTGATTTTTTGCATTGTTGTTATTAGCTGATCGGAAGAGGATTGCCTCGAAGTGGACGATGGCTCTGATGATCAGCTAATAGAAAATGCTCCGCTAGAATTTGAGGAAGAAATCAAGTCAACTGTTGATGAATTGAAGGAAATTAACCTCAGAATGGAAGAGCAGCCCTGACCTACATGTATAAGTTCTCTACTCAACGATGAAGAATCTTTAGAATTGATCAAATTGTTAACAAAATTCAAATACTCTTTCACATGAAGTTATGATGAAATGTCAGGATTGTCAGTAGAGGATACAGTTCATAAACTCGGGGTGACAAAGATATGACCCTAGTAGAACAAGCCCCGAGAAGAATGCACATCGAAATGGAGCAACACGTCATTATCGATGTGAAGAAGTTAATAGATGCTAAATTTGTAAGAGAAGAGAAATACCCCACATGATTAGCTAACATTGTATAGGTTAAGAAGAAAAATGGATAAACTCGTGTATGTGTCGACTTCAGAGATTTGAACAAAGCATGTCCAAAAGATGAATTTCCACTGTGAATACCAGAAATGATGGTGGACATCGCTTCGACACATGAAATTTTCTCCTTTATGAATGAATCATCGGGGCACACAAATCAAGATGACTCCAGAAGATGCAGCACTTACAGGCTTCAGGACACCTATCGGGATTTTTTTCTACATAGTGATGTCATTTAGGTTGAAGAATGCCAGAGCAACATACCAAAGAGATATGACGAAGATTTTTGATGACCTCATTCAAAAATAAGTGGAATGCTATGTGGATGACTTGGTCATCAAAAGTAAACAGAAAATAGACCATTTGTACTATTTGAGGATCATGTTCGAACGATTACGATAGTACGATCTTAAGATGAATCCCTTAAAGTGCGCCTTTGGCGTTACCTTTGAGAACTTTCTAGGATTTGTTGTCTGTCATCGGGGAATCAAGATCGACCCATATAAGATTAAAGCTATCTTGGAAATGCCTCCTCCCAAAACCTTAAAACAACTACGCTCCTTCTAAGGAAAGTTGGCATATCTGAGACGCTTTATTTCTAATTTCTCAGGTAAGTGTCAGCCCTTCTTGGAATTAATTAAAAAGGACGCCAAATTTGTTTGGGAAGAGAAATTTCAGCGGGCTTTTGAGGATGTTAAATAGTATTTATTGACACCTCCTGTTTTGGCAGCCCCTATCCCAGGAAAATCGTTAATACTTTATACTGTGACTTTAGATGACTTTCTTGGAGCCCTCTTAGCCCAAATCAATGATGAGGGTAAAGAAAACACATTCTACAACTTGAGTCGACGTCTAATATCGTTGGATCCACCAATTGAGAAGCACCGCCTAGCATTAATTTTTACCACCCAGAAACTCAGACATTACATGCTTTCTCAAAAGATTGCCCTAAATTTCAAGTCAGTCCCTTGCAATATTTGATGACCTGACCAACACTCTCTGGACGTCTAGCGAGATGGTCAATGATTTTTTTGCAATTTGATTTAACTTTTGTTCCCTTACGTGCTATCAAGGGAAAGATATTAGCAAAATTTCTCGCTGCACACTCACTTCTAGCTGGGTCCCCTCTTAATGATGAGTTACTAGACAAACAAGTATTACAAATGGAATTCTCTAGTGCATAATGTTGAGAGATGTACTTTGATGGAGCTTCGTCAGCTAGAAAAGATAAGGGATCAGGCACAGTTATACCATGCAAAGTAGGGATTGGTTTGATCTTTATCACGCCAGATAAGAGTATGCTCATACCACCTGACAGAGCTATGCACAAACAACGAAGAAGAGTATGAAGCCTTAATCACCGGATTGGAGGTGGCAAACTTGATGGATATAATGGTTATTTCCATCTGTGATGACTCTTAACTTATCATCCAATAAGTCGCCGAATGATACAAGATTTTGAAACCAATATTGGCATAATATCATCATTACACAATGAAGCTACTCGACCAAATTCCCAATGTAACTTTCTATAGGATTCCTCAGGGAGATAATGCCCATGTTGACGCTTTAGCAAAACGTACAAAAGAATTAGCATGTCCCCCTGGAGGATGCCATTGACATCACAGTACAAGGAAGATAGGTTTTGCCTCAAATCGGCCTTGAAAATCTACACAAGCTTAGAAAAGAAATTAAACGATGATTGTGGTTGCTGATATCAACAAAGATTGGCGTAAGCCATTAATAGAATATTTTCAGACTAGAAAGTTGCCAGAATACAAATCAACAGTGTATCACATCACAAAAAGGGCTATTTCATATGTTTAATTCGATGATTTCCTCTATAGAAGATCATTCAATTAGGTGTGGCTAAGATGTTTGAGCAGAGCGGAAGCCCAAAATATTGTCAAAGAGGTACTTGCAGGATTATGTGGCTCTCACCAGTCAGGGCCAAAGATGAAAATGAAAATCAAGCTATCCGAATATTATTGGCCAGCAATGATGTTCGACTGCATGGATACAACTAGAAGATGTCACCAACGCTAAGTACATGGGGTGGTCTTGCACCAACCTCCAAATGTGCTACATCCAATAGTTGCCCCTTGGCCACTTGAGTGTTAGGGGCATAAACATAATAGGTCCGATAGACCCTCCGTCTTCCAAAGGACCCAAATTTATACTTGCCTCTAGCGATTACTTTTTGAAATGGGCAGAAACAGTGTCATTACGAGAGGTTGCAACACAATACTTCCTTCAGTTCTTCAAAAGCCAAGTTGTCTACCATTTTAGAGTTCCATGCAGAATAATATCTGACAATGGGACAGCCTTTAAAAGTATAAAAATCAACAATTTCATCAAACGGCACGGGATAGACTGGAGGTACTTTACAATGTACTATTCCAGGGCAAATGGATTAGCCGAGGCCTTCAACAAGACACTGGTATAAATTTTGAAAAAGACGATGGATGAAAACAAAAGAGATTGGCATAACAGATTGCTAGAAGCTTTGTGAGCCTAACGGAAAACGGTCAGGACTCCCACTCAGTGCACACCCTATATGCTTGTGTACGAGTCTAAGGCTGTACTATTGCTAGAAGTCCAGATGTCATCTCTCAGAGTCACTATCGCCAATCAACTTACAATAGAAGAAAGTGTAAAACTCAGACTTGAATAATTGGAAAGTCTTGAAGGAAAATGACTAGAGCACAATAACATTTGGAGCTTTACGAGGCAAAGATGGTACAAGCTCATGACAAATAGGTTCACCCATGGACATTCAAAATTTGTTATCTCGTTCTTATTCTCAAAATGCCTATTCTTGCATGCCGCAAGATAGGTGGAAAATTTGAGCCAACTTGGAGATGACCATTTGTCGTAGAAAAAGTCTACACAGGAGGATCCTCCAGCTAGTGCATTTTTGAGGTGAAAGACCCATGTTGTCGATCAATGGATGATACTTGAAGGCATACTATGAAACTTGACGCTGCTTGGAACTATCTTTTTGAAATTTTGATTGTTCTGGGGTTATTTATTTGGTCAAATGTCTATGACCAGGTCCAAAATTTTGTAATAAAATTAACCTCAATAANAAGTAGATATGATGATATATATACCGAATATGCTTAACTTGTGATATGTACCCAACATGTGATATTTTCAGATGTATTTTGATGCATTCAGGATATTTTACCTTTTGAGGCTTTGGTCTGTATTTAATATATAACACATGTTGTAGCAGATTAATGAAATCTCTTTTAGAATTTTGTCTTTTTGTTCAATTGCCCTTCTGTGTGATGGATAAAGAGCCATAGAGCCATACATTGGTTCTAAATTACAAAGAACAAAGAATAAAACAATAAAAATTTAATAATAAAGTTTCAATAAAACACTCTTTTGAAAAGCAATCAACCAACGAAAATTAAATTTTAGAAATCATATTTTAAAAATTAAACATGATAAAAACAACAAGAAGAATGAAAATAAATCTGTTGAGTTGTTTCTCTCGATTTTGAGTTCTCTTACTCTTTGCTCGCGCAGCACGACCGTCCTTGTCTGCACTAAATCTCAAAAAATTTCCACATATCTTCTTGACTAATGTCAACATTATCACATGACACATATCTATGGATTCAACACCACAAATTCTCTGCTAAATTTTAGTTCTCATTTCTAAATCAGTCCCTAACTTCTAATTCTCTCTTTTCGAGGTCAGTCTCTAACTTCTGATTCTCTTTTTGAAGATTAATACTTAAATTTCAATTCTCATTTTGGAATCATTCCCTAACTTCTGATTCCCTCCTTTCGAGTTCGATCCTTAACTTCTGATTCTCTTTTTGAGATTGATACTTAAATTTCAATTCTTATTTTGGAATAGTCCATAACTTATGATTCCCTTCTTTCAAGGTCAGTTCCTAACTTTTGAGTCTCTTTCTAAGATTGATCCTTAAATTTTAATTCCCATTTTGGAATCAATCCCTAACTTCTGATTCCCTCTTTTCGAGGTCGGTCCCTAACTTCTGATTCTCTTTCTAAGATTCATACTTAAATTTTAATTCTCATTTCGGAATCTGTCCCTAACTTTCCCTCTTTTTGAGGTCGGTCCCTAACTTTTGACCCTCTTTCTGAGATTGATACCTAAATTTCAATTCTCATTTTGAAATCATTCCCTAACTTCTGATTCCCCCTTTTGAAGGTCGGTCCTGAACTTCCGATTATCTTTCTAAGATTGATACTTAAATTTTATTATCATTTTGGAACCAGTCCTTAACTTTTGATTCCCTCTTTTAGAGGCCGGTCTCTAACTTCCAACCCTCTTTTTGAGATTGATAATTAAATTTCAATTCTCATTTTGGAATCAGTCCCTAACTTATGATTCCTTTTTTTTGAGGTTGGTCCCTAACTTCCAATTCTCTTTTTTAAATTGATCCATAAATTTCAATTCTCATTTTGGAATCAGTCCATAACTTTTGATTCCCTCTTTTCTAGGTCGGTCCCTAACTTCTGATTCTCTTTTTCAGATTGATCCTTAAATTTCAATTCTCATTTTGGAATCGGTCCATAACTCCTGATTCCCTCCTTTTGAGGTCGGTCCCTAACTTCTGATTCTCTTTTTAAGATTTATAGGTAAATTTTAATTCTCATTTTGGAATCAGCCCCTAATTTTTTATTCTCTCTTTTTGAGGTCGGTCCCTAACTTTCGACCCTCTTTCTGAGATTGATACTTAAATTTTAATTCTCATTTTAGAATCAGTCCCTTACTTCTAATTCCCTCCTTTCAAGGTTGGTCCCTAACTTTCCATTCTCTTTCTGAGATTAATCCTTAAATTTTAATTCTCATTTCGAAATCAGTCCCTAACTTCTGATCCCCTCTTTTTGAGGCCGGTCCGTAACTTCTGATTCTCTTTCTGAGATTGATACTTAAATTTCAATTCTCATTTTGGAATCAGTCCCTTCTGACCCACTTTCTGAGATTGATACCTAAATTTCAATTCTCATTTTTGAATCAGTCCCTTACTTCTAATTCTCTCTTTTCAAGGCCGGTCCCTGACTTCTGATTCTCTTTCTGAGGTTGATACTTAAATTTCAATTCTAATTTTAGAATCAGTCCCTAACTTTTGATTCCCTCTTTTTGAGGTCGGTCCCTAACTTTTGACCCTCTTTCTGAGATTGATACTTAAATTTCATTTCTCATGTTGGAATTAGTCCCTAACTTCTGATTCCCTCTTTTCGAGGTCGGTCCCTAACTTCCGATTCTCTTTTGAGATTGATCCTTAAATTTCAATTCTCATTTTAGAATAAGTCTCAAACTTCTAATTCTCTTTTTGAGATTGATCCTTAATCTTCAATTCTCATTTTGGAATCAGTCCCTAACTTCTGATTCCCTCCTTTTGAGGTCGGTCCCTAACTTTTGATTCTCTTTTTGAGATTGATCCTTAAATTTTAATTCTCATTTCAAAATCAATATGTAGCATCTGTATCTCTCCTTTTGAGACCGGTCCCTAACTTCTGATCTTCTTTTTAATATTGATCCCTAAATTTCAATTCTCATTTTTGAATCAATCCCTACATTTTGATTCCTTCCTTTTAAGGTCAGTCTCTAACTTTCGATCCTCTTTTGAGATTGATACTTAAATTTCAACTCTTACCTCAGGGTCAATACCTAAATTCTAATTCCCTCATTTTGAGTTTGGTACCTAAATTCTGATTCTTCTCTTTGTAATTGATACCCAAATTTCAATTCCCATCTTAGGGTTAGCACCTATATATTGATTCCCATATTTTGTAAAGACCTGAAACTTGATAATTTGAAACCCACTCTTCGATCCCCAGCGAGTGTTTCTACTCCTTAATTTTGATCATATATTCACCTTCTATATTCCCCAGCAGAAACACTAGCACTAAATTTTACACTTCTTTCTAGGTCCGCTGACTTAGGAGTCTGTGTTGGTTTTGTTGATCTCTTCGGTCAATGCCAATATGCGTGGTGTGCCTTGCCCAGCACACCACACCTATTGGGGGTCCATTTGTTGACCTCACTTTTGGTTGAGGTTTAGTTTTTCTCTTTAGTAGCCTAAGGTCTAGCCATAGGACTTTCCTATTGAATATTCTTAGAAAACTAGATAAGGAACTGCCTAAGGTCTAGCCATAGCACTTCCCTGTTAACTATTCTTAGAAAACTAGAAAAGGAACCTTCACATTTAGAAATTCTAAACCCTTTCTTGCTCAACTTGAGGTTCCATATATTCGTCCTAACCTCTAGCACTTAGTATGTGGAGTCAGTATGAAGTATCTCAAGAGGAGTCCCCATAGGACTGTTTGACATTAGAGTTGACCTTAGGTGTTGGTCTGGAGCTAGTTCACTCACTACACTCACTATCACCTATATTCACGTAACCCTAAACTTTAATTTGTTGACTTTGATCCCTTGATGTTTTAGGAGACTCATGTAGATGATCCCTTAGACCCACTAGCCCTAGGCTAATGTTTAGCTAAGACCAGTACATAGAGGACCCAAATAAGGATTGCATTGGTTCATAGCTCATGTAAGGTGGTTAACACCCCAATTCTACTAAAGATTCCAATTTAGCCTTTTTACTCGTAAACTAACCCAAATTACCTAAACACCCCCAAATCCCAAATTTGGCAAAAAATCCCAAATGCACCCAAAATACCCAAATTTATTCAAAAATCACTTCAAACCATTTCAAAATACCCTAATTGCCCAAAATCACCCAAATTTGCCAAAATTACCAAAATAACCCCAAATTTGCCAAAATTACCAAAATAACCCCAAATTTGCCAAAATTACAAAAATACCCTTGGCACCCCAAATTTTCCCAAAACCTCCAAAATCACTTCAAATGTCTTCAAAACCATTTTTGACCCTTCAATTTAACACAATTTGGCCAATTTGATCATTTTGACCAAAATCCCCAAATTGCCTTTAAAGGCCCAATTTTCCCAAATTCAACCCAAATGTCCATCAATTTGGCCCTAATTCCCCTCAATTTCAATTCTAAACTCAAATTCAGCTTTAATTTGATCAATACAAACCAACTCCAAGCCTAATTGGCCCATTCTTTGAGCTGAATTATGATCCAAAATAAAACCCCCAATTTTGACCATATGACTTAATCTCGCCTAATTGAACCCCATAACCTACTTAATTTTCCCCAATTTGAATCCTAAAGTCTTTGTAACACTCCTACACACCAAATTAATCTTTTAATTGGCCTTTATGAAGCCTAAATTTTACTTAATTTTAACCCAAGTTTAAAAAAATCCCCAAATTGGCTATGTCTCCAAATTCCACCAAATTGAATGCCCTAACCCCAAAATTGACACCCAATTTATGTTGGAAACTCTTTATGACATTCCTAAGGACCATTGTGAACCATCAATTTGGATTTATCCTAACCTTAGCCCAACCTAGACCCAAGTCTAGCCCAACATGCCCAAATTGATCAAAATCCCAAAATCCTTCAAATTGAGCTTCCAGTTAACTAAAAATTATTTCAATCCTTCACCAAAAAACTTCATGAAAATCATTTACACCATGATGATCAATTAATTGAGCTCAAAGTCATGGCTAGCCTAATCCAAACCTAACTTTTATCCATTTTTACCCAAACTGGACCCATGCACCAAAATTGACTTAGCAATTTTAAAGTCACCAAATTAAGGTCTCCACAACCACTAAGCACACCTTATTGTTCAGGCTAAACCCTCTCAAACCATCTAAATAAGATGTGGGAAAATGGGTCCCTAAATTAAGGGATCTTAGCCCATTTTTGGGCCTTAGCCGAAAATCTCTTCCATCATCACTTAACATTGGGAGTAAATTATAATTAAGCCTCCCTATGGCTCACCTGACCTTAGGCTCTGTCGGGTAGTCTAGTGGCTGGAAAATGCCAAAACTGAGACTCCAAAGCTCAAAAAAAACCCAATTTCAACTCTAGAGGCCAGCTCATCCCAATGGCAGTTTAGAGCTCCTAAGCCCTCCACCTAAGAAACTTTTTGCACCCATCAATTGGCTCTGAGCTTCCCTATAACCTTTCCTATTTAATCAGCCCTTCCATGGACAAAGAGAGGAGTGTGCCAAAATTCTTTAGAAAACTCTGTCCAATTGCTCTCAAACACTCTCCAAGAACTCCTAAGCTCATTGCCACCATTTTCCTCCACTTATCCCCACTGTGGAAGCCCAATTTTGAGCTCAAACTTTCAGATCAAACCAGGACACTTCTCCATAGTCCACCAAACCTAAATTAATTGTTCACACACCATCCCTAGAGAATGAGGAGTTGATTCCCCATCAAAGTTCCCTTTCAACCAACCTCTAACCTAGCTCTAGACCAACACATGAAATCAGGCTTGATCAAATTCATACTTAGACAATTCACCAATGCTTGAGACTTCATACGGAGGTTTGTCGGTTCCAATCAAAGCTACCACAACCATCTGATTAAGGCCTCCCCTCTCAAAGAAAGGTATTGAACCTCAACCCCAATCCGAGCTTATTTTGATTCTCCATTTGTAATGGCTTGATCCCATACTTGACTAACCATATAGATGTGTTTATCTTGATTAGATTAATGCTTAGAAATAAACCCCATGCGATTTGGTTGAGTCTAGCTCAAGATCTTAAGGTTTTAGTGTGAACGGCTTATGGGTTAAGTCACTTGGGGACGATAACGGAGAGCCATTCGATCGTACGTGTATTGAACTAACAGAGGAGATCAAGCCGGACGAGCGGATGGTGCATGAATTGCAGGTAGTATGGTAGTTGAGGTGGATCGCGACATCAAATGGCAGAGCGTCGCGTGCTCTTTCAGAGCCGCCTAGGATCCAGTCAGTGTCGCGTTGGATAAGTAGAAAAGTAGGGAATTTTGAATTATTTTAAATGCCTAAACTACAAAAATTCATAGCTTACTCTAGAAAAATCACAAAAATAAAATATAAATACCCACTTGCTCAATGAACAGAGGAGAATAATTTGGACAAAAAATAAAAATTATTTTCTAATTCCCTAATTTTTAATGAATTAAATAGCCTCTGTGGCATTTCAATTCTCCATGATTAAATATTACTCACCATGGCTTAAGAGTTTGAGGGTTCATTTCTCATGATAGAGGTCATCTCTTCTGATTTTTCCAAGGTCAGAGGACACCTCTATGCTTCTATCCTTAATTTTAAAATTAAGGTGACCATTTTGGCTATTTTAAATATATAAGTCAAAATCACTTAGAAAATTATGGGAATAATTTTAATAGGTTTCCTATGGTCAGAGAAGTCTAGGAAAAATATTATGATTCTTTGGATTATTCTGAAAATTTTTAAATTTAATTAAATATAAATATTTTGTGTTAA
The DNA here is from genome assembly GCA_002079205.1 of Phalaenopsis hybrid cultivar. Classification (NCBI taxonomy): domain Eukaryota; kingdom Viridiplantae; phylum Streptophyta; class Magnoliopsida; order Asparagales; family Orchidaceae; genus Phalaenopsis; species Phalaenopsis hybrid cultivar. The sequence continues at coordinate 13,462 of JXCR01132971.1, forward strand.
ATTTTGCAAATTATATACTTATCAAAAATCAACAAAATCAATCCCATATTTTTCGTAAAAATCATGTTTATTCACTGTAAAAATATCAAAATTATTTCTTAGTCTAAGCATGGAAAATGGATTTTTAAGGAAACCTTGTATTTTTGTATAAAAATAATAATTTTAAATCAAATAAGCTTAAAAAAATTATGAAAATTAGTTCTCTTAGTTTTTTGTGACTAGGGGCATTTAATAAAAATAAAATCCATTTTTGTGAAAATATTTGATTTTTTAATGTATTTTGAATTAAAAATAATTAAAATTTTCAAAAATACAAAAAAATAGTTCAAAATGAGTGGAAATGTCCCCTGACCACTTAAAATGCATTAGAATATTTTTCCTAATTTTTCTAAGTTAAAATATAAATTTTAAAAGCTTAAAAATGAANATTAAAATGCATTAGAAAATTTTTCCTCATTTTTCTAAGTTAAAATATAAATTTTAAAAGCTTAAAAATGAAAATTTCAAATTTTCCCATTAAGATAATTATAATAAATAAAATAAAAAACACAAAAATACAAACTTAGTTCTCTCAGTTTTATGAATTCACAAGAGTCTATTAAAAATATGAAAAATGATTTTTTGTAATTAAAACATTATTTTCTATTTAATTTAATCATTGNAATTTTCCCATTAAGATAATTATAATAAATAAATTAAAAAACACAATAATACAAAACTTAGTTCTCTCAGTTTTATGAATTCATAAGAGTCTATTAAAAATATGAAAAATGATTTTTTGTAATTAAAACATTATTTTCTATTTAATTAAATCATTAAAATTGATTAAAATTAAATAATAATAATAATAATTCAATTCAAAAAATTATAAAATCTTGTCTAGGTGTTTCTTCGACCTTAAGGGACCTCTAATAATTTTTTCATAAAAACAAACTTTATGTTGAAAAATTAAATAAATTAACCTTTGAAAATCCTATCTTCTAAACTTAAATANAAATAATAATAATAATAATTCAATTCAAAAAATTACAAATTCCTGTCTAGGTGTTTCTTCGACCTTAAGGGACCTTTAATAATTTTTCCATAAAAACAAACTTTATGTTGAAAAATTAAATAAATTAACCTTTGAAAATCCTATCTTCTAAACTTAAATAATTATCTAAATTAAATTAAAATTTTGATAAGTCCACATGTTCTCCTCTAAACACTGTAATTACCTCATGAATATGACCCTCAAGGTCATTTGAGTTGTGTTTAATGAGTTATGAGGTGAAGTTCCCCAAGGGAAAAATAGTCATTTTAGACCTTGGTGTCTTAATCAAAATTTAGGATTAACTAAGGGAAAATGGGTAATTTTAATCTTAATAAGCATGTTTGGGTGAATTAAATACAAAGGGATTAAATAGTATAAACCCACTCCCCACCTTTTCATAATGCCAATAAGATTATAAATCTCCTTACCTTCATGACTTAGAAGTCAACTAAGATCAAACGATTCTTAAGTGAACGACTTAAGTCAAAAAGATGGAAATTTACTTTTCTTAAGCCCAAAGTTGAGGATGGTTTAACCATTGGATAAGAATACATATCACTTAAATCAAAATCTTGATAATCACCATTTCACCTATCATGATTGTAAAGGGCTTAATACTGACCTAGGCTTGATATCTAAACTCAATTGATCGGATTTAGAAAATAACATAATGGGTGATTAATATCTTTGAACACTACAAGCCTGACCTTAATTGTGGGCACCATAATCTTAAATAACCTAACCTTGCCTTAGGGGCACCCACTCACATAACTCTTAAAAGAAACATCAATCGACTAATCAAGTATCATATCCTTGGGATAATTAAACTACCAGGTTTCACTGAGCAACAGGGTAGCCACACTCTAAACTCGGATGGTTAATGGAACAATATGATAAGTTTAGAAATTAACTCAAAATAATTCAAGAGACCTTCAAAATAGTTCAGGGTCATACCCCGAGCACTTTGAAATCTTTTGGATATTTTGAAGGACAAATTAAACTTATCATATTTTGTTCTAAGATTATCCAATAGGATCTTCTAAGACTCAATAAAATCATAGCCTGAGGTTTGGTAGCTAAACATTCGTCTACTCATGCAATTTAAGCTCCTTACAATATTATATACATGCCTTGCAAGTACTGCCCATTCAGGTGGTGGAACGAAAAGACTCGTCAGGTACCCTTTTACAGTTTATAGTACCATATTTCTTGTACTTTCCACACCGTATTTTTATGCTTATAAAACTTGTATGTTAAGCAATGATGACACCCTACATGAAAAGCAAAACTGCTAGGATAGGCACCAAACCAAAACCAAAGCTAAAATCAACCAAGATAAAATTCACCGCCACAATATTCAAAATATAAAATAACTCAAAATTCATCACAAACATTACAAAACCACAACTGCAATTAAATCAAGACGGCTCTATTGGATGATCGGGAATCTCTCGGAGGAGGTAACCTACGGTTGCTAACGTGGCTTCCCATGTTTTACATGAAAGTATGGAACTCATTAAGTTGAGTTTAGTAAATTCATTTGGATTAAGTGAATCCAATAAAAAATAGTGGTACCGAAACGAGGGAACCGTAGGATCCTAACCGGTGTCGCTCTAATCAACTTCATATCACATAATATTTAAAGAACTATAACCATAGGGACATCTTATTTGACATTATGATCTGACACATTAGAAAACTTAAACTCGTTACGACGAGGAAATTGGAGCTAGCATTATCGGCAACACAACCATCTTCAGCAGGAGGAGGATCTATAACAACATATCTTTCCTTAAAATTAAACAACAAGCCATAGGACTGCGAGGTGGTTTGCTTATGAAACATAAATCCTCAACTTATCTTGAGGCCTTTGTATAGCTCTATTGTGTAATATAAGCTCTAACTCATCTTAAGATTTTGAGGTTATCATTCATCACGACCTAAATCCTCATATCTTCCAGGCTATTTGTGTGATTGGTTCATATAAATGTAAGCCCTAATTAATAAAATCGATAGGATGAAACATTTAAATAATTTCTCTTCAAAATTGAAGCCAAATAATAGGATAGCTTCGAAAGTCACCGAGGTTCTCCTTTGGATCTATGACATCCCCTAGTTCTTCCTCCTTTGGACTCTACAACAAAATGTTCCAAATTGGGGCATTCTCCTTTCACACTTATATGTCTGATCTCAATGAAAAGTTCTATCCTTTTAACCATTTTAAAGATAATATTTCTTATTTTTTGTCGAGAGTTTTCTTAAGTGACTTCGGTTATTGATACACCTAAAATATATAGTGTTTTTGGTCACATTTTTATACTTCCTTTTGAGATATTGCGCTTTCATGGAAGGTATTTATACAAGTAAAAATGGAAAAAATGCTTTAAAAAGTGAAAAAGGATCAAATTTAGAGCAAAAAGGTGAAACATTATGCAAAAGAGTTTTGGCGCTTAAGCACCTATTTTTAGTCACATTTTTATACTTATTTTTGAGATATTGCGCATTCATGGAAGGTATTTATACAAGTAAAGATGGAAAAAATGCTTAAAAAAGGGAAAAATGATCAAATTTAGAGCAAAAAGGTGAAAAATTATGTAAAAGAGTTTTGACACCTAAGCACCAAATTCGGCGCTTAAGCACTTGTTAAACAGAGAAGGCCTCGCCTAAGCGTTGAGACCCAGTGCTTAAGCGCCAGTGGCAGTTATCAGACGAGTAAAATTGGTTTACATGAATTTTGAAGAGGTTTTTGAGGCACCCATTGGCTAAATAGGTGGTTATAACCACCGTGGATGAAAATTATCATGAAAGGATGCATCTCTTGGTCAAATACATCAAATCAAGGCACATTTTGAAGAGATCCCAAGGCACCTCCTGGAAAACTATAAAAAAAAGAATAGAGGACTTAGAAAAGAGTCTTGAAAATATTGGCAAGTTTTGAAAGTTCTTCTCGAGGGAGTTAGTTCAGAGAGATTTTCAGGAACCACTTTTTATTTACTTTATCTTTTTTGTTATTTTGTTTTGAGTGATTGCAAAAGAAAAGAGATTCAAAGGAACTTCAAGAGTTTGGTGGAGCGCTTGAGATAAGTTTTTATCTTTTTATTTTAGACTACTTTTAGTTTTAATCGAGACTTGTTGTGACATTGATTTCTTCTCTTAAACTAAAGTGTGGTTTTGTTTTCTCCATGAATTCTGAGTAGTTTTCTTTATCTTTCTTCGAAGTAATTAAGTTTTGGATGGAAGTTGTGGAGAGTATTGATCTTTAATGTTGGAAGTTGTGATGACTTTTAAACTAAAGTGTGGTTTTTTTTCTCCATGGATTCTGAGTAGTTTTCTTTATCTTTCTTCTTAAAATGATAAGTAATTCGTTTTCTCCATGGATTCTAAGTAGTTTTCTTTATCTTTCTTCTTAAAATGATAAGTAATTAAATTTTCTCCATGGATTATGAGTAGTTTTCTTTATCTTTCTTCTTAAAATGATAAGTAATTATTTGATGGAAGTTGTGGAGAGTATTGATCTTTAATGTTGGAAAAAGTTGTGAAAATTTAAATATGGATGGAAGTTGTGGAGAGTATTGATCTTTAATGTTGGAAGAAGTTTTGATGATTTAAATCCATGAACAGATGAAAGTTGTGGAGAGTATTGATCCTTAATATTGGAAGAAGTTGTGATGATTTAAATCCATGCACTTCATTTAGTTCTTGATTTGGTCAATCCAGATGTTAAAANATGGAGCGCTTGAGATAAGTTTTTATCTTTTTATTTTAGACTACTTTTGGTTTTAATCGAGACTTGTTGTATTTGACAATGATTTCTACTTTTAAACTAAAGTGTGGTTTTGTTTTCTCCATGGATTCTGAGTTTTTTTATCTTTTTGTTTTAGACTACTTTTGGTTTTAATCGAGACTTGTTGTTGGTTTGACAAGATTTCTTCTTTTAAACTAAAGTGTGTTTCTTATTTTCTCCATGGATTTTGAGTAGTTTTTTTTAAGTACTTTTAAACTAAAGTGTGGTTTTGTTTTCTCCATGGATTCTGAGTTATTTTCTTTATCTTTCTTTTTTGTTTTAGACTACTTTTGGTTTTAATTGAGACTTGTTGTTGGTTTGACAATGATTTCTTCTTTTGGACTACTTTTGGTTTTAATTGAGACTTGTTGTTAGTTTGACAATGATTTCTACTTTTAAACTACTACTTTTGGTTTTAATTGAGACTTGTTGTTGGTTTGACAATGATTTCTTCTTTTAAACTAAGGGTGGTTTTATTTTCTCCATGGATTTTGAGTAGTTTTCTTTATCTTTCTTCTTAAAATGATAAGTAATTAAGTTTGATGGAAGTTGTGGAGAGTATTGATCTTTAATGTTGGAAAAAGTTGTGAAAATTTAAATATGGATGGAAGTTGTGGAGAGTATTGATCTTTAATGTTGGAAGAAGTTTTGATGATTTAAATCCATGAACAATGGAGGTTGTGGAGAGTATTGATCTTTAATGTTAGAAGAAGTTGTGATGATTTAAATTTATGCACTTCAAAAGTTGTGGAGAGTATTGATCCTTAATGTAGGAAGAAGTTGTGATGATTTAAATCCATGCACTTCATTTAGTTCTTGGTTTGGTCAATCCAGATGTTTAAATTTATTGTGAGAACATGTAAGAACTAGGCTGGTATTATCTCAATCAACAATTAGAAAGAATCACATGAGNCCGAAGGAACTCTAGAGTGAGAGCAAGTATCTTTCCTGCCTAGCCGGTCTTCTGAACTATTCAAACTTTAAATTAGCCAATGTTCTTTATAGCATCTCTAGTAAGAATAAAAAATTTTATTACTCCTATTTGGCACAACACAATTTACATACTTTCACAATAGAATTCCTATACTTATTATTGATTCATGATAAGAGGAAAGATATTTTCAAATTAAGTACTTTTCATCTATAAAAACCTTAGTTGTTACTGTTTTGTTAAAATATCAAAAATACCAAAAATCCTTAAATTTTAAATTCCTGCAAAAATTGTTATTTGGTTAAGTAATTATCTTTTTAAAAATAGAAAAACTTTCTAAAAAGTGCATATTGCATAATCTTCCCTGTGGGTTTGATATTCAAGTCTTAATCAAAAAGTCTTATATTACTTGATAACGATACATATACTTGTGTAGTATCCCAATATAAATATATATAAATTAAAAAGTTAAATTCTTATTTTTCTTCAGGATCAAGTTTTTGGTTTTGTTGCAAAATAAGGAAATATAAGTGA